>JAVTVY010020314.1:0-80673 GCA_036873755.1 Hanleya hanleyi
TAACAACAATCAGGAGATAAAAAATGTTTATCGACTATTTTTTACGGGCTTATTTTGGGTTCAATTGAACTCTTGTTTTTTATGGGAAATTTCATTTCCTGCTTTGAATTTACCATACCATATGATTAAATACTAAGTTCTTGGTATATGCAGATTTAAAATTAATTCTCAGATATCATTTAATTCCTTTCTAACTGATGATTTATTAATTACATATTTGAAAAACTAAAGAAATGAAACACTAGATGTTATATACGCTGGATAATAAAGAAAATGGCAAGGTATGCCCTGTTGCTCTCTCGCCCCCAAAATATTATAAATGACTCCCACCCCTCAACATTTTTCATTGTCTGAATCGTCATGCAGCGAATATTTTGTGACATTTCATCATTTTACTAAATATCCAGGGAGATTTGTAGGACTGTATTCATCAGTAAATCAAAGGGTGACATGCCCCCATTTTCTCTGTCTGGTAACTTTGCAACTGGGCATCCATGGCCTGGGGCAGTATCATGTGACTTGCCCTGCATTGATAAATCTTCAATCTGTGATTGCCTCCGTACATACTTATTTTCTTGAGAGTACATTCATGACGGATGTTATGTTATTAAGTTAATATCTGTACAACATCATTTGAACAAAAGGTTATTTCACATAAACACTGTAATTCAATCAGAGGACATGGGTTCTCTCACAGAAACACTGTAATTCAATCAGAGGACATGGGTTCTCTCACAGAAACACAGTAATTCAATCAGAGGACATGGGTTCTCTCACAGAAACACTGTAATTCAATCAGAGGACATGGGTTCTCTCACAGAAACACTGTAATTCAATCAGAGGACATGGGTTCTCTCACAGAAACACTGTAATTCAATCAGAGGACATGGGTTCTCTCACAGAAACACTGTAATTCAATCAGAGGACATGGGTTCTCTCACAGAAACACAGTAATTCAATCAGAGGACATGGGTTCTCTCACAGAAACACTGTAATTCAATCAGAGGACATGGGTTCTCTCACAGAAACAGTGCAATTCAATCAGAGGACATGGTTCTCTCACAGAAACACTGTAATTCAATCAGAGGACATGGGTTCTCTCAGAAACACAGTAATTCAACCCAGAGGACATGGGTTCTCTCTCACAGAAACACTGTAATTCAATCAGAGGCACATGGGTTCTCTCACAGAAACACTGTAATTCAATCAGAGGACATGGGTTCTCCCCACAGAAACACTGTAATTCAATCAGGAGGGACATGGGTTTGGGCTGCAGAAACACTGTAATTCAATCAGAGGACATGGTTCTCTCACAGAAACATCTGTAATTCAATCAGAGGACATGGGTTCTCTCACAGAAACACTGTAATTCAAATCAGAGGACATGGGTTCTCTCACAGAAACACTGTAATTCAATCAGAGGACATAATTCTTCCTCACAGAACACAGTAATTCAATCAGAGGTTGGCTGGGTTCTTCGGCTGAAACACTAGAATTCAATCAGAGACATGGGTTCTCTCACAGAAACACAGTAATTCAATCAGAGGACATGGGGTTCTCTCACAGAAACACTGTAATTCAATCAGAGGACATGGGTTCTCTCACAGAAACACAGTAATTCAATCAGAGGACATGGGTTCTCTCACAGAAACACTGTAATTCAATCAGAGGACATGGGTTCTCTCACAGAAACACTGTAATTCAATCAGAGGACATGGGTTCTCTCACAGAAACACAGTAATTCAATCAGAGGACATGGGTTCTCTCACAGAAACACTGTAATTCAATCAGAGGACATGGGTTCTCTCACAGAAACACAGTAATTCAATCAGAGGACATGGGTTCTCTCACAGAAACACTGTAATTCAATCAGAGGACATGGGTTCTCTCACAGAAACACTGTAATTCAATCAGAGGACATGGGTTCTCTCACAGAAACACTGTAATTCAATCAGAGGACATGGGTTCTCTCACAGAAACAATATTGGAGTGATCAATATACTCTTAAAAATAACTTCAGGAAAAAGTTCACTCAACATGGCTTAAGATTACCCCATTGATACAACGTTAAACGTTGCGCCCAAATTAGGATGCGCCAAAATTACATGTAGAGCGCCAACAAAAAAAATCCTTTTTTTTTTATTATTATTTTTCTTGCATTCTTGCATATGTTCATGGAGATACATCATCGATAAGTGTCATTTGATTCAGAGCCTGACCTATTTTGCCAGAATTAGGAGAATTTGAATATTTATACTATTTGGGCACGTTTCCCTACCTAAAATTTTATGGCACTTTGAATAGAGGGAGTGCACAAATTAGGGTAACCTAAAGCCCTGCTCTTACTTAAGAGTGGATATTGCTCAGGTTGAATAAAATTCATTCAAATTTGATATATCACTCAAGATGAGTGAAGTTGACTTTCACTCAACATGAGTAAATCTCACTCAAGTTGAGTGAAACAATTCACTCTGGTTAATTGAGTGGGATCATCAATTTCCATTCTTACTCTGGTGGAATTTAATCACTCAAGTCTTAAAGACATTATGGAAAGTTTATACAAAAAACTGAGATAAAAACATGAAAAAAACAGGATTTAGTCTATATCTAGTAATTAGGAGCTGGTGATCAAATTTCTTATGGCTGTTCGAATATGAAGGACAATTTTGGGGTGAACATGGTACATGTAAGTAAGATAGCACTGGGACCGTCTGGCCTATTCTGTATGAATATGGAGAGTCGGCCAAATCAGAAGCATGCACATTTACAACAGACAAGTTAATGTCATAATACTGTATGTTTAGATGAATTATTAATGATGCAGCTTTTGAGATTAGTTTCTCGCTGTTTAAGACTAGGATCTGATACCTTCCTCAGGTGTTCAGAAATTACAATTGAGAACACATGCAGTGAAATACATTTCCAGAAAAAATCTATTGTCATTTATTTGGTGTGTTATATGAGATAAATTCTGGACATCTTATTTTACCTGCTTGCAATGTACATGTTGAATGCAGAAGTCTGTGAAATTTAGCATACAATGTACATGGATATATGCAGTGACGACAACGATAAATATATTTAACTTCTTCACATGAAAAGTTCAGTCAGATGCAAAGACATGAAGTGTCATACAGAACACATAGAAAATGGTTGTACAGGACATTTCTGTCCATAGCACGTGCATGTAAATATGCTAAATGATAAGTTTTTTCCTGTAACTGAATACCATTGAGTGTAATTTAGGGTAGGAACTAGTTTTAACATAAAATTCCCAAAATGACCGATAATAAACATTAATTTTAGCTCCAAATATTCAAGTTTTCTTCTGTATATTTTAGTACAAGTAACATGTAGGCTTTCAATCTCTGTCTCAAATATGTCACAGCAAATATCAACCATTTATCACAGATCAGCCTTCTCTCATTAAACCATGGAGCCTACTATAGAGGATAGATGCGTGTGGGTATGGCATGTATAGTGAAATGTACTCAGTTTTAGCATTGTATTTATGGTCACCAGTTTTAAATGCTGAGGGTGGCAGGTTGCCGAATCCAGGGCATTTCCCCCAGTGGACATTTCAATTCCCCCAGCGGACATTTCCCCCAGTGGGCATTTCCCCCAGTGGACATTTCCCCCAGTGGATATTTCCCCCACCCTATATTTTTAGGTTACTTTGAACATAGTTTTTAAATAATTTAGCAAAAACACAATTTTTTCAAATATTTTTTTTTATTTTCTATAAAAAGGATATAAGGATTTTCACATGTTTTACGATAAATGAGTGAAATAGTGATAAGATATTATACATATTCACAGTATATAGCAGCATCATACAGTCTTATAGCACATTTTAAGACAATATAACACATGTTTTTACAATAAGTTTTACGAGAAAGCACATTATATATTATATAGCACATTTTTAAACAATAGCATGGATCACATAGTGATAACATAAAATATTCATATACATAGTATATATTTTAACATTTTATGAAAACATATCATAGTGGTAAAATAAAAGATGTATTTTTAAACAATATAATTTTGTTCTATTTTTTACTTCAGTTTTCACTTTAGTTCAATTTTATTCTCATCAAATGGCTTCGTAACACCGACCTATACGAACAGTTAATGGTATGATATATACCATGTACATACATCTTTTATGTTGTTTTAAAATGTGCTATAAGACTGTATAATACTGATATATACTGTCACTATGTGACTCATTTATCGTAAAACATACATGTATGTGGAAATCCTTATATCCTTATATGTAGAAAATAAAAAAAATATATATAAAAAAAATGTATTATTGCAGGGGTTTTTTCAGACGGAAATCCTTTATCGAACTCAATTTCAAAACTTGAAAAACTCATTTTTTTCAACTTTTTAGTCGTGTAGTAGATATAAAACTCAATTTTTTATTATTTTAGTAGTACACTCCAAACAATCTTTTATTTGATCGCTTTTTCATCGCAGAGAAAAATACAAATGTTAAAAATGGCATAATAATAAACATGAATGTCCATTTTGTTATGCATGTACTTCAGAGTGAGGTATGGAGGTTCCCACAAATAAACTACTGAAGTGTAATTGCTAAAGTAAATCCCATGCAACACATGCGGATATATGGAATGGACTGATAAATTACATGAACCAAAACTGACTGAACGGATTGATCATTGAGTCCAAGATCAATAAATATATGTGGTACAGACAATAGGCCTAAAATGATCTTTATTTGGGGATAAAAATTGACATAGAGTGCAAGGTGGTTTCCCTCTACGCAACTGCTATCCATACAATTCCTTCTGCGTTCATTCGTATATTTAATTGATTGTAATTCTTCGGGACCGTAACTCGTCGGTGTGTACCTTCCTTTCGTCGAACAGAGGGCGCTGGTCGGGAGCCCGCGAAAGAGTGCGCTACTTCACACTAATCCTGGTTTCCGAATGCAACAAGGGAGACAACTATTTATTGATGCAGTATCTCTGTCGAAGGAAAATGGCTGCCAATCGCTGTCGAAAGATGTTAAATAAAAATGGAAAGGTAACGATCGAATCTTTTACCCCAAAATTGTTGATGTCTTTCGTTAAGATTCCAACAACGATCCTGGTTTACGTAAGGTATTCAGACATGATGTCTTTATATCGCCCTGTCTCTGCAATTGACCGCAACGTCGGCCAAAAAAAATTCTTGCCGGCAGACGCAAATTATATATTTCTTCCGACTATTTTTTCACAGAAACTCAATTTTTTTTTCACAGAAACTCAATTTTTTAGCGCGCCTTCGGCACGCAAACTATCAACCCCAGAAAATACTCAATTTCCGAGAAAAAAACTCAATTTAAAAAATTCCAAAAACTCAATTTGTAATCGTTTTTCATCGGGGTTCAAAATAACATAAAAATATAGGATGGGGGAAATGTCCACTGGGAAAAATGTCCACTGGGGGAAATGCCCACTGGGGGAAATGTCCATGGGGGAAATGTCCGCTGGGGGAAATGTCCATTGGGGGAAATGTCCGTACACCCAGGTTGCCTTTACACCAAAATATACTGTACACTTTATGAAATTGACATCACTTGTTCACAGAGTATATTTGTACAGTATCGGTAGTCATTTGTAGGTCTGAAAAAAAAAAGATGTTCAAACAGCGTATAACATCAAAAAATGTCTGGAATGAGACAGGACTTGAATATATTTACATAATCTATGATTTTTATCAGGAAGCAATGCTATTTTCACATTTAGCCGTACTTCTAATTAATGATCCATATCCAAAATAATTTTTTTTCCAAGACAAAACTTATTTCAGAAACTTAGAAAAATATACGATCTGAAGAAATTAAGAGAATTTAAGCCAAAAATTCTTCATATTGTGCGTGGTTGGAACATCTGAACCCAGGCCAGTACCAAAGTTCAGGTAATATTATATAATATTAACATTAAATTGATCTACTAATCATTTCATACTGAGCCTGATAGATTCCAAAAACTGTTTTAATTTACAAAAAACACACACAGTGACATGTATGCTTATTGACTAAATCCAAGTATGAAATAGCTGCAAGTTTGTCTTGTTTTAAAATGTTTGGGATTGTTAATTTTATGATAGAGACGTCAAAGTTGTTTGATTGAATCTTAAAACCTGTTACGAAAATTCATTTCCTCAATCTGACAATTTGCATGGAGTCGAATTTTCAATCATCATGTCTGAAATTCAAAGAATAGTCTGGTCAGAAGAGAAAAGTCTACGATATATGTCAGCTGTCAAGCCAAAATTCAAGTTGCATGGCCAGACATAAAACAACTATGAGAACAGGCGGTTATCTCCCCTTTGTACTCTGAAACCATGGCAAAGAGACCCAGGCAAATTGGTCGAGGGCAATGTACATGCCAACTCTCAAGCTTGTTTCATTTATTGCATGAACTGTCATTGTGCCAACAACAACAATCAATGTATGACATATTACTGGATACGTTACTGGAATTTTAATGTGATTTTTTATTGGGTACATGTAACAGCGACAAATGTCAGCATTTTGATGGAATAACCACTTATGGTGATAAAATAGATATATATTTGATACATGTTCAACTGGACATGTGGAATTTTCTCATGCCAACCTAAGTAATCTTATTAAGGTCTACATGTAGAAAGTAACAGGTTTAATCTATATACCACTGACTTCCCTATAACTGTCAGTGTGGATGTTCTGCTGTGCACAGCACACTGCACATCTGTCAGACAGGCTTCATGTGAAGATGTCAAAATGTAGAAATATTGACATGTACACATCATGCAGTCTCTCAAATGAACTGGTCTTCTAGATTCTTGTTTGAGACATATTTTATTGTAATTAATTTTAGCTTTCTATATGCTCCAGCATTTTTGTCTCAATTTTTCAGCAGCTTGCCATGCTCGTCTCAGAAATTAGGCGTGTAATCTTGTTAGATTGAATGAATGAATATTAAATGTTGTAGTTCTACAAAAAACTCCACAGTTTTAGAATTTACATATCATACAATTTCCACAAACAGCAAATTATCATTATCTAATTAGCAAATATTTGGACAGGGCATACATGTATGTACATCAAACTAGAATGAAACAGTTATATGTTGATATAACCTGGTAGACAGGTGATGAATTTAACTGTTTTCTTAATTAATACCTGATTATTGTAATCCCTTTATTGTCTATTAAGTACACATCCTTTACCCCTAATCTAGATACCCCTCTGATTGAAGAGAAAGTTAATCTCTAATTTAGCTTTAAACCTTGTTCCTGTTTACTGAGATAACATACACTACCTCTCAATCTACTTCACTCATCTATCCAACACCTGCTTGTTTTTGAAAAAAAAATCATGAAAACCAAAGGTTGTCGAGATTAATACTATTCAATTTTATATTTATTTAACGTGTTAACCCTCTTACCCTGCAAACAGTGGATACATGTTACTGTAATAAGCTTTGTGCCTTATATTTGCCAGTGCAAGAGTTTGATGCTTTCATTGAGTTCTTATTGCAGACATACATGTACATCTCCCTACTCCTGTAAAAAACATGCCTCTTCCATTTCCCACTAACTATGATGAACGAGCATGCTCCATGGCCATTGAACTATTATTAGCCAGGCACTTTTAATTTGCATGTTATACAACAGCGAAGACACACAGCTCTAGATATGAAAGCCAAATTTTTCTTCTGTTCATATTTCATTATTAAATAAAATGTGCTGCTACATGTAACATCTCAGTAACATTTCCTGTTCTCGACTTCCACTGTATTATAAATTGACTACTTAATTAATTAGCTTTAATTAATTATACAAAAATGAACGTCTTTCTTTGATATAAATCTTTTGATGGCCAAGGTTTGCTTGGTGCACATTTCAAATATATCAAACAATGTTCAGTGTTGAGAAATGAAAAAAATTAGTCATCGATATTCTATACATGTATACATGTAGCTGTTACCATCATTTTTTTTTTTTTTTGCTCATTTGATCAGATTGAATTTGCAGAATCATATATTGTGGATTCTAGCTGTTTGAAATGTCACACCATCTACTTAACTACATATCTTGCATGAAGATTTCGGGCTTACTGAAGCATCCAAGCAGAACAGTGACCATGTAATACATGCAAACTAGACTGGATTATGTCCAACTGACAAGCATGCGATGGTAATGACCGTCAATGTGATACTCTACAGTCTTGTTAATTAGTGATTGAATATGGATGGTTCTGATCTAGTAATTAGTACTGTAGTAAACCATGCAGAAAGTTGGGTTCATTGATGTTGTTGTAACAGCATTCCACTGCAGTCTTAGAATCAGTCCTGAGGTCCCTTAATGAGCGGCACAAGACCAGCATCACATTCTAGATCGGGTATATGATAATATATAATGCTCAAGTGAGGCTCAAGGAGGGGGAGAGATATAAACATGTGCATGCACCTAAGAAGAAGAAATTGATAATCTGGTGAGATAAATTTGTGCCGAAGATGAGCCTACTGCCACTGCAGAGGGTGTACGGACATTTCCCCCAGTGGACATTTCCCCCAGCGGACATTTCCCCCATGGGCATTTCCCCCAGTGGACATTTCCCCCAGTGGACATTTCCCCCACTCTATATTTTTAGGTTATTTTGAACATAGTTTTTAAATAATTTGGCAATAACACAATTTTTTTAAATATTTTTTTTTATTTTCTATAAAAAGGACATAAGGATTTCCACATATGTTTTTTACGATAATTGAGTCACATAGTGATAAGATATTATACATATACACAGTATATAGCAGTATTATAGTCTTATAGCACATTTTAAAACAATATAAAAGATGTATACATGATATATAGCATAACACTGACACCGAAGCCATTTGATGAGAATAAAATTGAAATAAAGTGAAAACTGAGGTAAAATATAGAACAAAATTATATTGTTTAAAAATACATCATTTATTTTTTTATATAATGTGCTTTCTCGTCAAATTTATTGTAAAAAATATATGCTATATTGTTTTAAAATGTGCTATAAGACTGTATAATACTGCTATATACTGTGTATATATGTATAATATCTTATCACTATTTGACTCATTTATCGTAAAAAACATATGTGGAGATCCTTATATCCTTTTTATAGAAAATATTTTTAAAAAATGTGTTTTTGCCGAATTATTTCAAAACTATGTTCAAAATAACCTAAAAATATAGGGTGGGGGAAATGTCCACTGGGGGAAATGTCCACTGGGGGAAATGCCCATTGGGGGAAATGTCCATGGGGGAAATGTCCGCTGGGGGAAATGTCCACTGGGGGAAATGCCCTGGATCCCTGCAGAGACCCAGTCTTCAGAAATAATGGGAATATGTATAATTCCTTGATTGGGGATCTGCTTTATTATTGGTTGATCATGTATTTGCTGAAGGGTTTTTTCTTTATCTACAGCATCTGCATGTACATGTACATGTACAAAAGGTTGTACAAACTTCAGCTTTCACAGACCCCAAGTGCAAGGATCTATTTAATATTTATCTTGTCTGGTTCGGAGACTATGCATTCTGGACATTTCAGCTTCAGTACAGTAGATAGCCTGTATGGAGTAGATGTGCAGATTTAAGGCTTCACTTTTATATTGTTTCCATTTGCTGGAGGGGTGGGGGGAATAGTGATGCGGGGAGAGGTACCTGAAACACGGATTTATTCAACCCTCATTTTATATTGCGCAATCTGCACACTATATTTACCATATTTATGTCACAGAATAACCCCTAACTTTTTCCATGTGGTATTTTCAAATAAAGTTTCTGCCAATCAATATGGACATAATAATGAATGTTCTACACCAGCATGACCAGGGTTAGGTTCACCAACATAATTCTTGGTGGTTTTTAAAGACTTAAGATACATTTTTCATGTACATTTGCAGATCTGCACTGGAGGTTGGTAATGCCCACACTAATGCGACCTCAATGCACCTAACCCAAACTTGTTTAACAGGAGAGTGCTAAATACCCCAGTGTTTACACCTTAAGGTGAAAACTTTACCTTACAGTACATGACCCCATAATCAGTTCATTCTAACCTCCCTGTACACCGATCATAAAATACACCTTTGTGACCACATAAAATACACCTTTGTGGCCACATTAATACACCTTTGTCAGTTTTCTAGATCAAAGCAGAAAAGTGTGCCAGAACATTGAAGCTTTCATGAAAAGATAAAAGCTGCTGTGAACAGGGCTTTCATCACCTCAGTTGCCATGTCGGAACTATACCAGGATTTATTAGGGAAATTATTTGGGTATTTTGATAGACCCCATTGAAATGAAACAACTTCATTAAAATGATCATATGACATTAATTAGATTTTCACTAATTCAATTATATAGAGATTCAGTATGATTTTTGGTTGAATGGAAATTTTTTCCCGAAATAATGGGATGAGCATAGATTACAATTGTCCCTCATTATAACATAGTCCATAATAAGCGGGTTCACTATAACACACCCTCAGTTATGTCTTCTCAATATATACATATATGTACATTCTGTGCATATATACTCGCTATATACATCATGTAGTACATACAACTCACCTACATGTGTAGGAGTCAATATTTTATAGTTTTCCACTAATGCAGTGTTTAATTTGTGAATATTGCTTTACCAATCCGAAACTCCATTGTACATGTTGTCCCGATACAATAACATGTGGCTTGAAACATACAACATGTAGTCGGTATTCGGCCAAAACATTATTTATTTTTGCTGATCAGAACGTTTTGTTCATTACTCACATGAATTTGAAGGTAAAATCACCAAGACTTCTATACTACATTCTCAATTTTAAGCTCTGTTGAAAAAGAAATTGTCAAATTTGGCTGTCGATCAGTTTTGTTAAAATAATGACCAAAGAAACACTAAATGTATTACATTGAACTGTGAAATGGGAGGGAATACAAATTGAAAAGCTGTGCCTGTGGTATTCAAACACATGGAAATACATGTAAGAGTGTGTAACTGTACATGTAGCACATAAGCAGATGTTTTGTCTCTAACATCTTTAATATAATATTTACAAAAATAATGAACAAACTAGCACTTTATTGGAGTGTGAAATGGGAGGGAAGTTTGACTGAAAGGGTGGGGTCAAAAACACATTGATGTTGGTTAAACACTGAAATGAAACATGCAGATGTTTTGACTATAGCAGGTTTGCCATTTCTACTAAAATAGTGAAGGAATGAACACTTTATTGCCCTGAATTGTCAAATAGGAGGGAATACAGATAGAACAGGAGGGGTAAAACAAATTGTTATGTACAGTGTTGCTTAAATCACATAATAATAAAAGTAAATTTTCACTATAGCAGAGCAGTTTTCTGGTTATACATGTACATGTATGATAGCAGATTTTCCATCTTTATTGAAACAACTCCTTTCATTTTCTCAATCTTAAAGATCTAACTGGTGATAAGGGTGGCTGATTTTGGGATTAGATTTTGCTTTTAGATCTGGAGATTGGATTGTGTGGAGAACTGATTTATTTTCTTATATTTTTTGTTAATAAATCCTGAATCCAGTTGAAACATGTTTGGAAATACTTGCATGAATGTGCATGTGCCTCATTTTAAGCTTACCAAACTTTTATAATGCATACACATATTATCTTACCTATTCTTACCTAAACACTGTTTTCATTTAAGTGTCAATCTGATTTAAAAAATGGACAAATCTGTGTTTAGCCTCTAAATGCCATATATAAATTTTTGGTGCAAGTTACACAAAATGCCTAGCATTGGTAATCTTGAGCGGAGGCACATGACTATGCGTAATAAGTGTTTCCAAACCTGTTTCAACTGGTTGAAGAATTGATGAGCAAATGATCAGAAAAAATAATAATAATAATAATAATTTATTGTTCAAAGCTACATCTTAGATCGAGATCTTAAAAATAACATTAAAGTAAAAGTTTTCATGTTGGGGAAGGTTTCTCATGTTTGACTAAAGCAATGAGTGACAAGTTGATTGCATCTCGTAATGAATTAATTTACTGAGATGTAAAATCAACAAAATATTGTGTTCAACTTAATCTTTCCTAACCCTAACCCTACAGGTGAAATTTATCATCTCAGATTATAACATGATTTGTGAGCTTGAATGTTAGTTGTTGTTGTTGTTGATTAGCTAGATGTAAAATAAACAAGGTTCAACTTAATCTTTCCTCACTAGCAGATGCTTTCTTATATCAATTAACTAGGAGAAAGTTACAATCTCTGATTGGAACAATGGGTGACATGAGTGGTAATTTGTTGGTGTTGATTAACTAAGATTATCAAAGAAACAAGATGGCGATTCTTACTTGATCATTCAATACTGGATACTCTAGTTGCAGATGCTTTCCCACACAAAACTACAAAAACATACTTGATTTGATCATAGATCTGGCATCTGTGGCACATTACAAAAACACTGATACATTTACAAAAGAATGTATTTGAGATGAAAGATTCAAACTATTTTTGGGGAACAAATTTGCAAAATTAGTTTTGACCAAAAAAAAAAATACTGGCATGCATCCAAATTTTGTTTTGAGAAAAAGAGCCAAAGAGCCAGGGATCCAAAATCAACTTCATAACTAATGAAAAGTTTTCTGCTGTTTTCAAATTTGATGATTTATTTTTTTCTTTTTTTTTCATTTCATTCTCACCCATCAAACACTTGGTTTAGATATGGTTCTATCCCTGAATCTGAGATGGGGTATGATACATGAAGCTAATCAAAAACATCACAGGAAACCATTCCTATTAACAATATTTATTATTGGAAATGGACTCTTTAATTTAAGGGTTCTAATGGGTCCTTGAAGTTCTCATGAAAATATTGACATTGTTTAATGAGGACCTAAAATCCTATGTTCACAGAAGGGTTAAATATTTAGGGCTATCTTTATTAACCCCCTCAGTTGCAGGTATAATAAAGTGGGCAGGATACCTCACTTAAAACAAAGCCTAAATGACAATATTAATAAAGATGTGTCCAGGAAGGCAGGCTGTTTTCTTCAAGGTTGGGTCTGTTCTCTCTTTCCTTTTCAGTTTCCTTAATTTCTTGATATTGTTCCACCCAGCATGGATATTACCTGCTGTGATTCATTAGAAACTGATTTCACAACAAAACTTCCTTGAGTCCGGGTATTCCTTCCTTTTGGATCTTCAGTTGCCCTATTGGGGGCCAGAGCTCCCTGTGGGGCAGTAGCATCCCTGACACTATTCAAGACAGCAGTGTTCTGGCCAGGGTGGTTTCAAGCCACTGAGCACAGCACCTTGATGTGTCCTGTGTGATTTTAACCCTTTCCATTGTACATATAGAGGCCTTAACTGGCTGACTGAGCATAGCTAGGACAGTCCGGTAGTGTCAGTGAAAGAGAGAGGATGTGTGGTTAACCAGAGCACCTGGCCAATAACAACTTGACTGTTTTATGACCAAACATAGAGATAGTGTGAAAGTGTAAATAGTAGACAGTTAGACAGGATCAAGAAAACAAAAGTGATATTTCTTACTGACTTGACATTTGTGGATAAGGAAAGACAATCAACATACTGTATGCTACTGGAATATTTATAAAGACATTCTCTCTGAGGTTGTAGAATTCAGTCCCGACTTGGAACTGTGAAGACACCTTTTGGAATCTGAAAAGCGAAATTGGAGCTTACTGGACCAAATTTTGGATTTACTTTGTGGACCAATGCAGGATTTTCCTTAAATAAGAGTTACCAGTTAGTTATAAGTGTGGTTCAAACTGACTCACTCAACATGGTGAATACCTACATGTACTTTGATACCATGAGTAAACATGACGGATCATCATCAGATTCTGACACGGACGATGACCCCTATAGTACACGGCCTCGCGTCCACGATCACGAACAACCCAAAGATCAACCCTCCATCCCGGTGAATAATGTCTTCAAAGGTAGATTGTTTTTATTTGATATTTTTTTTGTTTTGTTTTGCTTTTCCAAGCTTTAATTCCGACTCTTCGGTCAATAGTCTATAACCATATTTTTCATTTGTACAATTTACATGTAATAATTTTGGAGACCTCATGTTTTGAACTAACGTGTTGCCTGATTTTGTTGAAGTCACATTTATTTGGAAAGTTACTTAAAATGGTCTGTTCACATACTGAATACTGAATAATCCGACAACATTTTAATTTTCATTTGAGTGTATAGTGCCAGTCCAGGACTGATGTTGTGAATGAACTGTCCTGAGCTTACATGTATTTGTGAGGAAATTATTTACTATATTGCATATGGTAGCTCTAAATTTTTATCTTGATTAAGAAAAATCTAATTTTAACAAAATCCTAATCAGCTATCCCATCTTAATTTCATTTTCAAAAACCAAATAGTTGACATATTTGCAATAATTCATTATGCAGCTGGAAAGGAAATGGTTAATATACTTCCTATGGTTAACCCTAGGCCATGACCACCCTCAGCTCTCATGTCTCTACTGGGGACTATTGTTTTCCCATTCCTAATTAGCTTGTAATTGTTCCACTTCCTGGATGCAAATTACAGGTTTTTGTCAATTTTGAATACATATGGGAAATCAGGGGCATGACACTGCATATTTCAATGACATATCAATACATGTACAATATAGACCTTGCCTTGGGATTTCACGGAATCAATATGTTCTGGTTAGCGACTGGCGAACTGGAAAGATAAAAGAAGGGAAACAAAATTCAAAATTGTCATTGTTTTGGAACACCAGAACCAAAAGAGGTGTTCTGATGAAATTTGAAATGCCCAGGTCTGCCAATATACAGTATGTGATAATTCCCTATATATTCCTATCCAGTTGGAATTTTTTCAATCATGAGTACATTCAACTGAGATAGAATTTGACATACATGTACAACTAGAAGGAAATTCGATAATTGATTTCTCTTTCAGCTGAAATATTCATCCTGAAAATATTTGGCTTGACTTATTTTTCTTCAATTTCGGACCACCTCAGAGATCACGATTCGATCTATAGTGTCAGTTACTGTAAGTTAGGTACAATGGGAGATGTTTGCCAATAGAATCCAGTAGTTCTCAATAGCATTATGCAACCACACCAGACACAAGAGGGATTAGTGCAATGAGATTATACTGTGCCTGGGAATTAAGTAGAAGTGGGAGCAGTCCCCGGGCAGTGTTTTCTGTACGAATGCAAGTTGTCACAAAATGGATTAGACTTAATACCCACTCGTCCCGTATATCCCTTTCTGCCTGTTTAAACCACCATAACTAAGGCTTTCCGAACCTTGTTTTCCCTGTCCTCCCCCAATACAAACACTAACTACTGGTTCCTGGCCTGCTCTAATTTTCACCTTGACCCATGAACCCCCATCATGAGCAGGTGCAGAACATTTCCACCTTTTCCTCTTGATTCATATTAGCTGTGTACTGTTGGCGTGCAACAAGGCTGCACATTGTCTGAAAATATTTCATTTTGGATGTTTTATGCAGTATCTGAGAGGTCAAGGCAATAAAAGAAGGTTCAGTGTGAGAAAATTGTGATTTTCCCCTAGCTGTATCCCACTACAAATGTCAATTGGGGCAATTATTGCTGGCACTTAAAAGATTTTTTTTAGCTAATACAAGTGCCAACGAACCAATCTGTCATATATGTAACTCTTTTAAACAAAACATTTGCTTTTTTTGGTATTCCACGGTTCCCATATGCCTCCTGTTTCTATTCCCGCCAAAATTCTTTTTTTTTTCTTTGAAAAAAATATGACCTAGAGCAGAGCTTGAAAGCAGCTGTATGTATGCATTCTGTTTTAAATGCTGAATAAGACTGCATTAGATTTAAAGGATAATGCCTGAGGTGTAGATTAGAGGTATAGACATGTATGTACATACATGTACATGAAACCCACCTTAGGGCGTAACTTAAGTCTATAAAACTTGAGAAAGAGGCAGATTTGAAAAAAAAACCAAAAAAAACACCACATGTACAAAATGTAGGCCCTATAGTGATTTCTTTCTCCAGATTTCTTAGGAGTAAACAGAACACCTGTTTTGTGCGACAGTAAAAGTCAGTGCTCAAGGGTTGTGTGTGCCTCCATACAATAGGGAAATCAGAGCGGCTATTCAAACCTGTCAAAATTGTAGTTTGGTGTGAAAACTGATTCTGTAATTTACCCCAGAGCCCGCCATGTGGTTGATGGAAAAGGATGGTGTTTACCTGTCTTTGACACTTTGTCCATGATAGTAACACCAAACTGTGATGGACACACTTGATATTGGGGCACACGCGTGGCACTATTATTTTTACCCACATAATAGCTATTATCGTGTAATGTTCATCTGTCATGTGAGCCATGACACGGAACAGGTCTAAGTCACCATCAGGAGCAGGTGGTATTTTGATGAGACTTTTGTGTGAAGTGAAAAGATAGGGGAACTAGGTCATCTCTGGCTTCTCTTTTTTTTCCTTAAAGATAATTTAAAATTAGATCTGGATAAACTTAGAATGAATTCTATCTATATTTCAATTTTGTTCTGAAAACTACACACCTATATAGTTTTGTGATCCTCTCTTATGATGTGTGATTCCAAAGGTATGTTATTCTTTTCTGTTTAAATAGTTAGGACTATATTCTTTGAAGAAATTGACATTTAATTGTGATATTTAGATTGCTGGTATATACATGTACATGTACCTTATATATCAGTGCCAATTTATTTGGTTTTAATACTTTTGTTTACCTAAGCACAATTTTATACATGTAGGCCTACAGTTTATAGGGTAATTAATACATGTATGTGTTTGTTGTTAAGAATGGTAATATTTGAATATATTGTGTTCTTAAACAGTTTCCTTGTTTAATTAGTAAATATTGTACCAACAGAAAATCCCAGGGAATTTACAATATGTTGGAAATCTATTTTACCTTGTTATGTCCTATCACCCCAAGAGGCTTATTGATGTACACAAGAAATAATTTCCTTCAGAATTTGATATTCCTATCTGATTATGAAATGAAGTTAATAACAAAGTTAATTGCACTCTAAGATTCATTGTTCAAGGCAACAAGATAACACAGTTTTAGCTGCATACACAGGATACCAGCCTGGTCCTTGGAAATTAGATTTCTTGATATGAATTCATGCTTATAAAATAACTGTAAATAAGTTGATTGTATGAGAACAATATGATATACAGGAGATAATAGCTCCCCCCATCTTCCTGTTTATTTCCTGACCACCCTTTGGTATCAACATGCATTCTCCATTGAAGCTCATTTTATTAGATATAAGCAGTATATGGGAAGTTATTGTCATCTGCATATGTAACTGTAGTATATATGGTGGACATGGGTCAAGGGAATGTAAACTACCTAATCATCAGCATTTCCTCTGGATTAAAACAAAGTCACACCTTAATCACCCATCAGGGCCCTTGACACATCAGGGGTCAGTAGGATTGATTAACTAACAGACAGTCTACACCTAGGTCTACCTAGGCAATAACTGTCAAATTGATTAGCGGGACATTTGAGTCATTCATCTTTTACAGTAAAGCAATAACTGTCAACATGAAGCCTATTGTTTAAATTATCACCTTTACCAGGTATTAGATTTATAGCTGATTATCTGAACTACATTTCCTTCTGCCTTTGGTTTATTTGATGAAAGCCTTCACTTAATGTCTGAGTTTGAGTAGAGCTTATTTTCATGACAATTTTCTATATAGGACCAACCTTTCTGACTGGGACATCATTTCAGTGCTAAACTTTCCACAGTGGGAACTCTAGGGGAAAGAGAGTGTTGATTTAGTCGTTGATTTTGTGCTATGACTACATCACTGCTAGTGCTAGTTAACTTGTGTATTTTAATAACTACTTGTAGAGCTGTCTAGTGAAAACTCTGTATTTCGATACACATTTGTGTAAACAGAATATACAATTTATTCTGTGATTATCACCAGATTGTGTATTTTAGAAATATGGTCATTGGAAGCTATTTAAAAACTTCTCACCTGAAATCATCAGCCATGGGTAAAGGGCACGATTCAGACCAACATTTCTCATATCACGAATTCGTCGGCAAGTGCACCATGTCCAAAATGCCTCAAGGAGATTTCTTTGATTTGGATGATGCAGGTAGTGATATTATTGCTTTTGTAATATAGAAATGTTTTAATTCTTTGATTCTTAGGCATCTGTTTGTCTCCTGCAATTATCATCTTCTCCTCTGATTTGAATTCATACTTACAGGTAAAATTCACTGATTTCATGTTATTAATTTTGATTTATTTTATATTATTACAGGTCAAATCAAGCTGGCTGTCTACATGAATTTTGGCTTACTTACTGTTCATGGTAAGTTATATGGTTTGAGTGCCACATGTCAGATTTATTTCCAAGTAATTGCTTTTGATTATTACCAGCTAGCAATCAGACACCCAAATATAATGATTCCATTTAATGTACCTTTATCTCTTCCTGCCAAATAGCACTTGTCAACGACTTTGTCACCTGTAATTACTGTATTTTCTTTTAAACAATCACTAGGTGCTGTTGCATTAAAAGTGTCAGACAAATTGGTCCATTACAAAATCTTTCTAATTTGATTTATTTTTTCTCCTTCAGTGATACAGTCCAGACATCTAAGCTCAAAATGGAAATCTCTGTGTGACTCTTATGTAAAGGTATGTTATTTATTTTATCTGTTCAATCAGTATGATAATCTCTGTTAATAAGTCGATCCCCCAATCAAATTCAATCACTCTCAACTGGGGACAAACTTAATGGATTTCATCACCCTCTAAAATCGTTAAATTACTAGATTATTATATGTATGATTTTTAATGCTTTTGTTAACTTCCTGTTCCAATAAATTTGATCACCCCATATATCATGGTGGGAAATTTCACTTCCTGAATTAGTCGATGTATTATCATTAAATGCATATTTGTACAATGTATTTATCCACATTAAACATCTATATTAAATGCAGCAAAAATTTAAAAAATCAATTGGTAAATTCATATTTTTAGATTAAAAACATAAAGAATTAGAAAATGAATTTAGAAAAATCTCTTCCCCATCATATTGAAATATATTTTCATGATTTCCTTTTTCTGCCACCAGATGTCACTGTTACCAGATGAGAGTAAGAGGACGAGATGTAAAACACAAGTTGTTTACGATTCTAACAATCCACTTTATGATGAAAAATTCTCCTTGTAAGTTTTCTTTTTGTTTATCAATTTATTTACACCAAATGTATGATTACATATATTGACTACATGTATCTTAATATTTTTAACAGGCATAACCAGCTTTTTTTCTCTTCAAATATCAACTTCAAAACAAAAACATGCTTTTGTTTACACCTTTTGTAATAAGTTTACACATGTAACTTGTTATGGGATAACCAACTCATTGTCAAATCCATACGCTATTGTTTTCATTCATTTTGATCTCGGTGAATAATTAAGATGAAACACATTTTATAATGAATAGTTTAGAGCAAAAATTCTGTAATCAGGAAATTAAATGTTCTAACATTTCATTTTAATTTCAGTGAATTATTGGAAGAAGATAACAACAAACGTCTGATGATTTCCGTCTGGCACAGAGATCAAACCAGCAGTTTGAGCGAGTTTCTCGGCTGTGTCTCATTTGGCGTCAAACATCTTTTGAACCCCAAAAAGGTAAGATTTTATACTCCTATTCAGTCTATCATACTTGTGTCTATTTTTATGGCCAATTTCTCACTTCTAAATTATGCTCTGGATGAAACAGGTGATATTTTGAAATTCACCATGCAATACCAAATTGTACACTGTTATGCCTGTTCACTGCACAAATTTCAATCAGATTATCTCCCTTGGATTGATTGTCTCCCCTGATGCACCTGATAACTTATGGGTAATTTCTCCTCATTTACAGGAAACGACAGGCTGGTATTACCTCCTGACTGAAGAGATAGGAAGAAAGAAACACCTCCAGGTCTCCAAGAAAAAACAACAACAGCAACTCAAAGTCAGACGTAAGTACAGTCTCTCGTGTTTGTAAAAACTGCGAGATCTGTTGATGCGCTCCTGGAGGTTTTTACTGTGTTCATTGCACCAGCTCTCCCAGGAAAACAAATTATGAGAGTGATGCAGTGTGTGAGTGATCACTCTCTAGAATTTCCTAAAATAGTTTAGCGTTAAAAGCTTTTGTAATCTTGTGCATTTGTAAAATATGGATTTATACTAAAAATACTAGGAAATGTTCAAATTATATAGAGATCATTATGTGATAAAATGACACTCATGCAAGTTATTAACATAGTTTCATTGTTTTATTATTTTAGCACACAATGTCATTCCAGCCATCAACAAAGATGTATGGTGGATGGACCCCATGACGGTGAGTTGTCTCCCTTGTTTGGATTATTGCCCTTGGTGTGATTTGATCATCGCTGTTTAAAATTCTGTCAAGCTACTAAGAATCTGAAATACTATTATGCTATTATTCTGATATAAGTTGGTAAATGCTACACATATGTGGACATTTTTTTGTGTATTTTATGTAATTAATAAGAATATGCGGTTGATTTAATGCATATTAGGAAATTGGAAATTTTGTTATCCTATTCATTTAGTGTTTAATGAATTTATTTTAATATTAAATTAAATCATAGTAAAAATAACACGTTTTTTTCACTTTGCTTCTTGTACAGATCAATGTCATTCGAGGGAAGAATGGATTTGGCTTCTCAGTCATTGAATCCTGCCCGGTTAAAGTTGGTCGAGTTGACAAAGGTGAGACAGGAAATTATTTCTCAAATGTTATTTAAATATTTGAAATTGTTTTATAAGCCAATTTTAATTTAGTTGTTTAAATGAAAATATTCAGAGTTTTATTATCTCCTTTATATGATTACCATCAATATATCTGTGTTAGTTTCGACATCAAATGATCATATTTTTCAGTTAAAAACTATTAAAAAAATAGCTTTTTGATCTATACATAAACAATTTTTCTTTACTATGTTAGCTTCTCCTGCTGAAGATGCTTGTTTGAGGAAAGGAGACTGTATTGTACGAGTTAATGGGCGGAATGTATCACGATCCACAGCCGATAGTGTGGTTAAACTGGTCAAGTAAGTATACTGTTACTTATATCTGCTGATACTTTGAAGTTATCTTTGCTAATTCAATATACGGTAAACTTTTATATTATTCTCACTCACAAATCTCAAATATCAAATTTTATAAAATTATTCTAGACTGCTTGTTTTTGTTCATATCCATTCAACTTCAAATCATCAAAATATTTCTCTGAAATAAGAATGCACCTAAAACAACTATTGAATATACATTCTCATTTTCGAAAAATGGAGTATCGGGCTCAGAAATTTAATACATTCACAACAATTTCTTACTATCAGGCACACAAGGGGAAAACTTGTGCTCGACATTCAGAGGTCACAAGAGGTGTGCATACAGAAAATGGATAAATCACCATGGAGACCATCTTCATCGATCTGTCGGAATGATGAGAACCGGAGACCTGTGCCGGTTTATGGCGGTGACTTATCAGACTGTGATGGCTCTGACAATGAGAGTCATGAGAGACAGTTGTCAGTAGATGAAGACATTATCTTGGCTGAGGCTCATGATATTCCTACCAGCACACCTTTACCTTTATTATTAAATGCACCACAGGTGAGAATCAACACCATTCTTTCTTATTTGATTTCTAATTTAATATCAACATTGTTTTTAATTCTGTATAGTTTGGCTATTTTATTTATTTTATTTTATTTACTCGATTCAATATATTTATTCTCTAATTTAATTATTCAAATTTCCGTAATTTAATTTGTATTGTATTTAATTTCTAAAGTAACACAACTGGAATATCTCATATTTTTTTCTTTTGTAGCATGTCAACTTATCAGTAAAAAAACCCTCTTGTGTTTTTTATTTATAATCCTGATCTATTATTAATCAGTCAGATAGAACTATTTGATTACATTCATTCTCTTGTACAATTTCTGTAAAATGTATTTGAAATTTATTTTGCATTCTTCTTTCCCTTATTCAGTCTGTACCAACTACAGAAAGAAAGAAACAGGAGGCAATCCACAGACTAATGAGTGTCGAGTTGGACTTCATAGATGTCATGCACAGTGGTATCGAGCGATTCTCCAGGCCCCTTCGACATTGTATCCTCTCTCCTAAACAACACTCAGCGCTCTTTCAAAATATAGAAAAGGTAAAATTTTATCTGACATTATTTTGCCTTTTCCTCGTATGATTTTGGCATTACCCTGTCCAAAATTGGAAAATATTAAATTATTTGCTCTATTTCCTTGTTTGAATAGAATTTACCAAAAAAAAAAGAAAAAACCCCTAACATTTTGATAATTAATTTTGTTGTTTCTGCGTGATTTATAAGATTCTAGTGAATTGTGCAGCTCTCTAGCTTTTCCAAATTGTTATTTCCCAGTTCAGATTTCAGTTTGATCAGCAGAATCTTATAATTATTGTGTAGGGTTACCTCTCCTGATGTGATCGTGGATTACCTCCCTTCATGTGTCAGCCATCTCCCCTTGATGATGCAACTGATAAAATCCATTTGGATGAAATAATAAACATAATTATTATTTTTTTATAATTTCAGCTTGTAACAATCTCCGAGTACCACATCAAACAGATGCAGGATAATGCCCCGTCATGTTCTGACACAGACACCACCAGTTCACAGTCCTCGACAGATGGCACAAATCATTTTGTCAACTCTATAGGTCTTATCTATCAGTCTAAGGTAAATACTTCTCTCATATGGCGTCAGGTTTTGAGTCCGCACGCCCACAAATCTGTATAGAAATTATTGTTTTGGATACCCGTAAAGTTGTAGAATTTTGTTTGGATTTCGGTAATATTCGTAGAAAATCAAGGCACTGTCATTCGCAATATCCAAAAAAAGTTTTCATAATATGTAAAGAATAAGAACAAATTTGTCAATCCATTGATATCTTTCAAGCTCTCTTTTTCCCTAATTTCAATTTCACAAATTTTTCAGTAATTTAGAAAATTGATTCATACAATTTATTGATATATTTCCTTTTTTTTCATCACATTGGCTAAATCATGAATATCAAAATTTGTTAATTTCAATTTTCCAGGTTCAGCTTTTGTGCCAGGCCTATGACATCTATGCTCGTGGATTGAGTAATGCCAACAAGGTTTTAGGGGAATTGAAGAGAAACCAGGACTTCCAAAAATTCATACAGGTATTGACAAATTCCAAATATGCTAATTCTCCAATTTGTTCATACATATCTACAACACACTTTCCATTTATTCACAAATCCTGTCCTGTTTCGTATTATTTTTGGGCTTCTGGTGTGTGAATTTGTTAATTTGTGATCTGCCAGGAGAGTTATTTGCCCTGATGTCACATCAGGGGAAATAACTCTCCTGGCAGATCCAGGATTACCTCCCTTACACCAGTTGACTGTTAATCTGTATTTTGAACCATTGAGTAATTCTTGTTTGTTTTCTCCTAATAGGACTCAGATGATGATCCCAGACAACCAACTATCAGTGCTTTTATCTATAGAGCTGCTCAGGTATGTTCAATTCATTAATTTATTATTAATTTCATTGATCAGTCTATTCGACTCCATCCTTTCATCGAAGTATCTATTCATTTGCTGATAAATTTTGATAAACAAATTCTGAACCAACTCCATTTTCTTTGCTTGATTTATTTTTACATTTTCATAATTTTGAAATGTGGCTAAATTTTCATCGTTTATTCTGAAATATATAATATTTCTTACCTCTTTTTTGCAGCATGTACGGGAACTCTATCAAGTTTTACGAGACATCTTCCAGAACACTCGACCAGACACTAGAGATTATCAAAAACTTAAAAGAGTTGTTGAAGGTGAGAATTAATTAAATCTTCAGTCATTATATTTCAAACCACATTGAAACTTAGAATGACACGGTTTCATTTATTTTAAAGATTCTGCAATAATCATCAAGTAACTCAAAGGACAGTGTTGGTTGCATGCAAATGTTGTTAATTGACAGTATTGGTTTGTCACAAAAGATGGACATTATTGGTGTATACGAAAGAAAAATAAAAACAGAGAAAAAAAAAGACTCCTTCCCTTGTCTCATTTTTTGTAAAGAGCCTATGGAGCTAGACATAAATTTTATTCAGTCTGAAAATGTAGTTTTATTTTTAGTGACATCTTTCTCGTGTTTGTGACATTTAAGATTTCTTTATTCATGTGTGTACTAAAATTTAATTTACTTCATTCAGGTTTACAAGAATGTGTAACAAATATCACAAACTACAGTTGTACCAGGACGTGCAGCTGGGGATCGATGAGTTCAGGGATTAGCTCCGAGTCAACGAGATCATCCGGTGCATCCAGCAGTGGCTCCCGTACACCGGCTGGACAAAACAAAGCGCCCAGTCCCTCATTGGCTAGCTACAAATCATGTGACTCTGAAGTGATGAGAATACAGGACAAACTGATCTTCCAGTCTCATGTTGAGGTATGTTTTCTATTTATCTTTTTACTGCACAGACCAAATATATTCATCTTTTCAGCAGTTTAATACAATTGAAATGAAACCAAGAAAGTGAGACTTAAAGAGTCAGCCTTCAACATTATTATTCCTTCAAGTAAAACATGACATCAAACAAACAAGTGTCAGTGTTCAAGAGCAGTATTTTGTCATATCTTTGAGAGAGAAATGTGTGAAAATGGAAAGAGATGTGATGGTGCCTGTGAAGTTTTGTTCTATATTGAAACCATGTAAATATATTTTTTTAGTTAACTTTCATTATACTAATTACTTTTATTCTTATTTCAGGTGTTCCAATTATGTGAGGAAGATCGTCATCTTCTTTATACAGGAGAGGTCTACAAGTGGGATGGGCGAGCTTGGTACAAGGTACGTTCACAAATCCCTTGTATTTAGCAAATCTTATCTGTGCTGATTTCTACAATTGACAATTTTATAGCTCAGTCAGATCAATACTCCTTGGGTACCATAACGAAACTCTGTCAAGTTTCAACATTTAATTATTGACTTTACCTGGGTTCAAATATACTAGATTATTTCAAGTTCATTTCATGTGCTGATTATCTCCCATTATAAATGTTGTGCTAATTATCTCTCCTTACCTTACAGGTTCATGTGTTGTTGTTCAACGATCTCTTTTTGGAGACTGAAAAGGATCGTCATGGCTATTTCAAGGTCATCGCTGACCCTATCTTCCTCCGAGATGTCCGTGGCATCCACACAAAAAGAGATCATGGTAAGTTTTTAATTCAACTCTTCAATCATTCATTCATCAGGTATGATGAACCAGCTATTCTAAACTGAACAAAAAAAATTAATTGTTCTTGAAAAAAAATCTCTCTTTCTTTGGAGTTACCTGTAAAATCATCATGAAATCAAAAATCATTTGAAAAAAAAACAACACTGACTCACCCCTGTTGATCTCCATTTTGTCTGACATGTAAAAGACCCTCCGTTGTCTTAAAGCTGTTTGCCTGTCTTTGCACAACCATTTGTTCCTAAATTCCTATAATTGAAGAGACATAATCCTATTTTCCCCCTATATATTCATGAACAACTCCTATATTCATGAACAACTCCTATATTCATGAACAACTCCTATATTCATGAACAACTCCTATATTTTGCTGTGTGTTCACCATGCTATTGTTTAACTTTTATTCTCTCTTCTGTGGGAATTCATAACATGTTTATAACGTTAATCCTCTTACATTTATCTATTTAACTAAACATCCTTTTCTTTTACCACAGACACAGAATTCGCCATGCACGTGAACAGTCCTAGGAGTCCATTTGTTAACAGCAAAGTGTCATTTGCAGAAAAACACCTGTACCGTGCTCCCAGCACCGAGCTGAAATTCACATGGAAAAGTCTCATCGAACAGAGAATCTTCGCCGTCCGAGGTCGCGTGGAACACTTTAGCAGTACGAACAGTATCAACAATAGTGGAGCCACTGTTATTGTGTAAATCTTTCACTCGTCGTTTCGAAGAACTTTTGTGCTGTCATATGGTGCCGAACTATTTATTCTTGGAGGGGAACATTTTGTACAGGAAACTACTCCTCTCCCATCAGGGTTTTCCTGGGAAGAATTCCTCTGTGCTGGAGTTCCCACCAAGGCCCTAGCAAAGTGCTACATGTAGTAATATCTCAGTGATATTGAACTGCAGTCTTTCTCTCTAACGAGAGTTGTTGCACTGGAAATCTGTCTCGCCTGAAAATGATGTGAGCATATGAAATCCATGGTTGGGTTCGTAATGAAGACTCGATACAACAAATTAGTTTGTTCTTCACATCTCCATCATCCAGTTGTGCAACAAAAGTGAACAATTCTATCTTTTGAGATTTATTGACGTTAACAGAAAAAAAGACTGTACGAAAATCGTCTGGAATTGTGCTTTTAAACATGGATTGAATAAAACAAAGGGAGATCACTGTGGGGTTTTTTAAAAAACAATTTCCTCTTTTCAGTGGAATTTAGCACACAGTCAACAGTGCTCCAAAAAATGCAGATGTTTTCTAAAAACTGTTTTTACATTAATTTATTTTTGTTTGCAGCATTCTTTTTCACTCATAAGTTATTTTGCAAGGTCCCATCTTAACTTATTTTCATATCATGCATTCCAGCTTTAATTTATTTAAATCTAATCATCGATCAACTCATCAATTCAGTATTCATTTCAACTTATTCCATTTTGTATGAAGCCTTCTTAGTAACATGCATGATTTGACTTAATTTTGCAATATGTAACCCATTAGTCATTTCTGGTGTTTGGAAGCATTTTATGATATTTTGTTGTGTGCAATTTCAATTATCATTTGTCAGGATGAAGGTGCAATTTTAAAGCAATGAGATTTATGCAGTTTCTTTTCTTTTCTTGCAATGTGTAACTACAGCAATGATGTTTTTATTTCCTGCAATATTGACCAGTATTTTCTAGTAGATATTCTGTATGTTGCAGTCTCTCCTGGTATAGTTATATATAAATATATATTGACGAGTCAGTCAGCAATCCTATCATTGCACATTGAACAACCGCCATATAGCCATTTGTTGATCTTCCTCATTCTGTATCATCCCTCTTCTTTGATCTGTCCATCCGCTTCTCTTGTATATTGTATAAACTTGTTAAACCTTGTACATATTGTTCATATTATTTGTAAGATAAACCACAAAATATTAAAGTCCATAAATACTGAATTTCTTGTGTTCTTTTACATTATTGTTATTCAGGGCTGGACATCTTATAGTGATGACAAATCTTTCTGTTCCTGGTCCAATCTTGAATTTCTTTTCAGTTTAAAACCAACTCTCCAACCCATTAGCTACATATATATGGACAAACTTTGTCAACGTTAAGACCAAATCAGTTTGCAGACCCCTAAATGAATTTTCTTGACCTGTTTATGTCACCGCCATTCTTATCCTGACGAAGTTCATGACCAAAACGGTGGCCTTGCTTCTCGGACAGACATAGTTTCCCAGCCTGCCCATTTGATGTTAGCTTCACTATTTGACCCTCCATTTTGGGATTTGGCTATCCATTATAATAGGGGGACTATTGCTATACCTTGGCATCAGTGTTGGCATTGGGACACTATCACACTCCTGTGGGAGATAGGGTAAGAACAGTCTGCCCTCACTTCTCCCATGCCTCCAGCATGTCTGCCTGGCAAGCTGAAGCTTCTGGGATCATTCGTTGGTCAAGTTATATATCGAAAGATTAAAAAAAAAGGAACTTGTTGCTCTCTCACTTGTTGCTAAGCAGTAAGAGGATAGATCAAGGACTGGTTTGCTCAGTGATGATGTGAGCTTGGTGTAGTATCATATCTGATTAATTGCTTCCAACATCCCAGCCCCAGCTCCCCATGTTTTATGGCTCTCCAAAAATAGCCTGGGATAAGTTTGATATTCTTTTGCCATTGACAGCATTTGAGGTATGGAATTAGTGGTGTAGGAAATGTGGGAGTGTGTGCCTGTGGGAAGGTTGGGGTTTTACAACACCGTTTGTGCCCCTCACTTCTTGGACATAACGCTGCAGGAGGAGTTAAAAATACTCCAGGCATTTTGTGGATTTAATAAAATAAACCGTCGTGGATTAAAGGAAACAATATAGCTTGTTTGAGTGGTTCTTGAATAGTAAACTTTCACTTAAATTCCCAAACTGTATAATCTACTGTAAATGTATCAACATAATTGGGATGCAGAATAAATTGAAATGGGAAGCTTTTGAAATATTGTTCTAATTGTTTTTTTTTTAAGCGCTTTGGAACTGTTAAAACATGGTGAAGAATGTCGCCTCAGAATATGCCAGATTGCAGGAAATGAAACCATGAAGGGGGAGGGGGGGCATGCCTCTTGACCCCCTAGGATAGCCTGGGATATTTATATTGTTCACAGTTGTTTGCTCCCCCCACTTTTGAAGACCTTTCTACCCCCCTTGGAATGAATATCGGTAGTTCAAACTTTAACCCAGCAAAAAAGCTTAAAAGTGATAGTTAAAATCACTTTCCTTCTTCAGGACCTGGTCGGTCAGGGCACAGCTTCAAGATATACATATATTAGTTGAATTGTTAGTACATTGTCTTTTTCAATATCAGGATCAACAAGTATCGATTTCCATTATTAGGTCACCATATTTATCCAAGACTGCTTTATTTAAACTTATGAAGATGCCATCTATTCGACATTCAGTCACCTTCATTTATCTATCAGTGTTAAGCTTCTGAACATTAAAGGTTGGATTGTGTCCCAACGACGAGGCCATACAGAAAAATCTTGAATAAGCTGGAGATGAAAAATAAAAAGGTCCACCCGCCCGCCTTGGTTTAAATGAACAGGGTCTGGGAAAGAGCATCCATCTACATTTAAGTAGAGTGGAATGGGATTGTGCAAAAATAATTATAAAGTGATTATGAAGAAAGTATTCCTGTTAGCTAGATAGATCAAACTACCAATTCTCACAACTATAGTGAATTTAATGTGTGATTGATATTTAGTTAACATATGAAGGAAGGGTTTATCAATGATATGAAGCAATATTCGAGTTCAGGTAATCATGAGATGAATCTGGTGAAATGGCAAGGCAAGATTATATCCAAACCGTGCAGGATAAAGAGAATTAGATTTAAGGATACTGAGCCATCCTGCAGAAAATTACACACCCTCTAGAATTTGTCTTTATAGCAAAAGCTATGCCTTATAGCTATGGTAATGTATATATTTCTTGAAAGCGCAATTCTTGGGGATTCCAAATAAATAAATTTGTTCATTGTAAATATGTGAGTTGTGAAGATTTTTTTTCAAAAAAGTATTCAACTTGTTGTTACCCACATCTTCATTTTCTTTAGGAACTCCAACTCCAACAGGAAATCAGTGTCTCACTTTTGTAAATTTTTGTCCAGTTATTTTATCGACATTTAATTCAACTTCAAAGTTCAAAACTTTGATTTGCTCGATTTTGAAAAGAAATATTCAATTAAATGTAACAGAATGAGAACTAGGCCAAAATTGATAAAGCTAAGACAGGGATTTCCTGTTGGAATAATCAAAACGAAATGATGAAGTAAGTTATGATAAGTTGAATACTTTTTTGAAAATAGCATTTAAATTAAATTTTAAATCAAATTTGTTTAAGATCCGAATGTCTTCACAACCTACAAGTTTACAGTGAACAGATTTATATATCTAGAATCCTTCATAGATGCGCTTTCAAAAAATATATACATTATCATAGCTATTATGCATACTTTTAGCTGTATAAAGACAAGTTCTAGAGGGTGTGCAGTAGGGCTCCGTACCCTTCACGTCTCTGTTTTGCCTTCTGGATTATCATTGTTTGGTTCTTTCCACACTATACTGGGTAGTGCCAAAATGTGGCTGAGTTGATAACAAAGCCTCATTTCCTCGAAATGGCCATGTGATGGAACAAGGTGGACAATTCTTTACAAATCTCTGTCACATGATCAAAGATGGTGGACACTTTTCAAATGTACTCGTGTGATCACACATGGTGGCTGTATACTTGACGCAACACAGTCTTGTCTCTTTTCTGGACACATCACTCTGTCTACTTGCATCTCCAAGGTCCACTAGTCGCACATATGGCTTTGAGTATGGAGGGTGTATGCAGGCAAGTGCGCACTCGAGTGATTCTGCACTTTCTCTACTACTGATCACATCATAGTCACGTGGACACCCCTCAAGTCGTCATCTATACAGCGGGAGAGTCAATATGAGCACCTGCGCGGCCCGTTTGGACCAGATATGGACCCTCAATCGCCCAAACACTCCCTAGCCTACCCCCAAAATATCTGCTTTCGCTACAACTCCTCGATTGTGCATGCGCATCATGACGTGATTTCCGATCAAACCCACCCAGACGTAGTCTATATGCCGATGGCTTTCATATGACACTCTCCATGAACCCTTAGGACCCATATTGACCCAACCAGACCCATTTGATGGGGTTTTTCCCTGGATTTAGCCGGTATAAAGTCCCTGTTTCCACATTTTATTGTTCCAGGAATAATCCTAGTTTGGCATCGCCCCCACCCATCCTGTGATCGGCCGCGATGAACCTGTGGACTCATAATGTCCCACCTGGAGCCATTTGATGGTGATTTCCGTTTTTACCCGTCCGATTAATGTACGTCCTCTCGCCTGTCGTCATGCAGTCATCAACATTTCTTGCGAACGCTCTGGAAGCCAAACCGTTGCTTTTAGAGACTTCAGATTTGGTTGACATGATTGTTGGGTGAGCATCCACAATCCTATTGAATTTGCGATGAATTATTTGTGGTTTACATGGCAACGTCCGGAATATGTCCACATGGCGACGTGAACGCGATAAAAGTCTGACCGTTGCAGCTAGATATACCCATATGCCTATCGAATTTTGGTACATTGCGATGATTTTCGTGGTTTTCAAATTTTACATATGACTGAGATTTTCATTAGTCTTCGATGTAAAGTGTTTCCCGTTTTTTTTTTTCGTTTCAGGGAAAATCCTAATTTTTACATACACCCGGCTTATGACGTGACTCGGAAGTCCCCTCTCTGCACTGCCATAGCAACCCAAGGTCAAAGGTCAACCTTCCCCTTTTCCTCCGACCATTTATCCTTTCCATCCACAGAAATGTGACAAGGTTTGTCCTTCCTATACTACTACTGTCAGTAGTATTGGAGGTGTGTATGTCGTTTTTCGCCTATCTGTTAACATGGAACAAGATTTTGTACTGTTCAAGAATTTGACCTCGAGTTCATGGAAAAAGGTCGGTATGGTCTCTCGGATGTTATATATAGAATACTGGTGTTTTCTTGAGCAAGTGACGGCATCAAAAGCGGAATTCAAAGATTAGTGATATGGGACAATGGTGTATCTTAAAGGTGAACTGCAAAGCTTTTAATTTTATCTAAATTGTTGCTTATATAGATCTTGTCTTATGTGACATAACTTTTATACGTTTTTGGGGCAAATATAGTTCGCAAAATTGTACTAATAACAATATTTAAGTTATCCTGTTATAAATCCGTCTTGAAAACTTGCATCGCTTGTCTCTCTTGGTTTGTAGAACGTTATGACGTTATAGTGGTCCCCTTCATTCAAGTTTTATTCAAATGTGACGTCATGCTACGTCGGATGAATGAACGAGGGCCACTATAACGTCATGACGTTCCAAAAACAACGGGAGGCAAGCGATGACGTTTTTAAAAGTTCTGGCTCTCGGTATAAGTTTTGACTTCTCATATACCCAAAATAAAACAATAACCCACAGAACTATTACCACACATAATTCTAACAACTATATAAGTTCTTGTTTTATGACATTTTAACAGAACATTGGAAAGCTTTTCAGTTCACCTTTAACAAGTTTAATTACCACTCGAAGGCCATACAGCTTCCTATGTTAAGTGGCATAGACGCTTATCAGATGTGGATATTTATATTATCAAATAGGCGATTAGCTAAAAAATCTGAGTGAATGAGCGAGTTGGACGTGAATGAGCGAATGAGTTGGCGAGTAATTGCTTAATTGAGGCATGCCCTCTTAACGCAGTGACGCCCTAAGTGACGCTGAGAGTACGACCCCCCACAAAAACCCACCTATGTCCAGTCCCTAATCTCTTAACTTTAACGCAGTCAGGTGAGACAATGCAGTGGATAACTCATTTCGTTGACAATAAAGACGGCGTGGACGTTCGTTTTATGACTGTGATAAAGTGTGAGAGACCGAGCGGATGGGCGCACGGTTATTCGAGTTAAAAAAGAAAAACGAAAAGTGTTTTTGTTGGCAGATACAGATCAGCTGGACGCGCCGTATCAGACGATAATTGACAAATGCAAAGTGCTGATTGTTGTTCCCGGTCGAGCAACGGCATTAGCATCATCTTTACAAAGCCTATTTTGTCAGATATGTCAGGTTTGGCATTACCTAACCCTGGTATGCGGGGTGGGGATCTGGTTTAATGTCACACTCAATGTTGTTTCACTCATACGGTGACATTCAGTTTGGATGGTGGAGGAAATCGGAGTACCCGGAAAGAACCACCGCGAGCTTGGCGATCACCAGCAAAACGCCTTAGACCACTCGGCCACTCTGGTTGGATATCGTGGCGATATTGCGCAGAGGTGAGCTAACTATAACCCTGGAGAGAACTGCAATGTCCTAGGCTATTGTTACGAAGAGAAGCATGGGAAGTGAGAAGGTGCACATTATTGAAGTATAAGTGAGTCCAGTGAGTGAGCTTTACCGCCGTCACTGGTCCACGATTCGTCGATGTTTCTACCGTCATCGTCCTCTGCAAGACATCTACAGTTTCCGAATGGACGAGCTCGCCCATCTTCGGGTATATCCTATGTCATAAAGAGCCGACGCAACTGCGGTATTACTATCCGAGTTTTCCAACACCCGTGTCTTCGAACAGCCCTTCAACGTTAACCCTATCTGGCCTGAGCTTTTTGGGACCTGTTTAGGCCGGGGGTGGGGTGGGTGGAGGTATGGTGGGGAGGGGCATTGAGGGAAGGGGCGTATTGGCCCACCTAATTATTTTTCTTACCCCTTGAGCTAGGGGGCTGACACTATACCCTTGGGTCATGCTCTACCAGCAAATGTAAGAAAAATCCAAGATGGCCGCTTGGATGACGTCATATTGACGTCAATTTCAAAAACGAATTTTCTAATTATGCAATTTCTCCGGAAAAAACTGCTTGATAAATTAGTAAATATTAATGTGATGTGAAATAAAATAGTTTTTGCCCACTTTTCATCGCGAAAAAGCAGACATTTTGAAGAAATATGACGGAAACATCACTTTTCGGGTACCCCACTTGGGCGCCGTCTTGAATTTCCCCGTGATCCTCTGCTCAGGGGGTTATGGAAATACACTCAAAATGACCCCAATGCGATAGATTATAAAATCACGGAGTTTCAGCTCTCCATCTTTTGTCGTTCCGGAGATAGGGCAGAAAGTTTGGTAGGGGAGGGCGGGTGGCATTTTGCTCATCCCTCTCCCAGGTCTGGTAGTGAGTGTTAAGGGTCGTGCCTCGCTGGAAGCGGCTGTAGCCCAGATCTCTCAACTAGATCCATTGAAATGGGCCCAGAAGCAGCGCCCCGACACCGAATTGACAGTAGACGGGGTAATCAAAGTCACGTTTTTCTTTACCAAACCGGCACATCTACGCTTCCGATGATGGCAATGGGCGAAGAGGTGTGTAAATCAGTGGTGGCTCCTCACTGGACATGAGAGACTATGATCATGACGGTGAGATATAAAGACAAGAATCAACATCATAAAAATATCCAGGAATGCTGTAACACCGGGATAATACAATGGGTAGTAGGTAATATGCTTGTTGTTGATCTCTTTTTCTCTCTCATCTGAATGAATTAAGACAATAGGAACTAGGTATAGGAGCATGTGCGTGTATGTGTGTGTGTGTGTGGGTGTGTGTGTGTGCGTGTGTGTGTGTGGAGGAGGGGGTGCGTGAATGTGCGTGACGGTGCGTGTGTCTGTGTGTGTGGAGCATCACCGCTTACGACGGCGGTTCCAATTTTGAATCCTCAAACTGGTTCGAATTAGTTCAAACATGTCGAAACCAGTTGTGTGTGTTTATGTTTGGTCCTAGCTTCTCTATTTGTATGACACCAGTTGTCGAGAAAAGTTGTCTCCTTTGAAGCTAAGCCCTCGAGCCCAGAGGTCAATCCTTCATACCTAGTCAGAGAGCCCATGGAGATCTCAGGGTAAAAAAGCACTCACATCCACCTGTCTACCAAATATGGGCATGGCGTGGGTTGGTACTCCAACGAGCTCTATAGAGCGAGTGTGTTGACTTATTTCATCAGTACCTCTGTCAACAACCGCAAGATTTTTATTTTTACACGTCTGAACAATCTGCAACGCCGTGAATCTGCCAGCCACGACGCGACCATCCTGTATACCTGCACGACCTGCTCGAAGTGATTTATGCGTCTGGAGCATTTACGCCGCCACCAACGGTTACTCCAAGGGCCAGCGGCAAAGGAGGAATGCCCGACATGCGGATACCGTGTCAAAAGCCTGTATCAGTTGCAGCGACACCAGCGCATACACTCCGTATCATATTTGCGGGAGCCCAAAGAGGGCAATGTAGGAGGACCATCCGCCCCACTGATAGAAGAGCCTATAGACCAGTGTCGATGCAATTCCACCTTCCAACCAGTATACCTGTACGTCCTGCTCGAGGTCATTTACTGTCCTGGACAGTTTACAACGACATGGACCGTCACCACCGACGGAGGCATGTCAAGGATGCGATCGAGTCTTCAAGTATCCCAGTCAACTGCGACACCATCAATGGATCTTCCATGGACGACACTCGGTCCCACGTTCGCGAGGGACCACCCACCAACGGAGTTTTCCTCGACCAGTGTATCGTCGGAGATGCATCCAACTACCATCCAATCTGTCACACCATCCCAAGCTAGCGATGTGTATTTCATGGACGTTCCTGTGGACGTACCCAGTGCGGCATGGTCTAAATCCCATCCAGTGAGCGAGATGTACCGGTGCCACTGAACCATGATTCGACGGTGTTTTCATCACCATGATGCTCGATGCTAGACACCTACAATTTCCGCCTGATGATCTCGCCCGTCTGCGCAATCATAGCAAACCATCTATGAAGATCAAGCCACCGCCTTCAGGTGAACGTAGCCTTCGGTTACATTCCACACCATAAAAATGACAAATGCGACATTACTATGGCAGCCCCAACATCCACTTGTTCTACCAACTTTTTACCATCACGGGTCGTGCTTGTCTGGACCCTGCTTTGGAAATGATCAACACCTTGGATCCACTGGTATGGGAACGGACACAAATCTCCAACACCCAAAGTAGTATACAAAGGGTAAATTGAGCCATATTGACCTCAGAAATTTGCATATTTTGTGGAGGAAACGTGGAGGTCACACAGCCAATGAGAAGCGAGTATTTTGACCTCTGACCAAAAAGCTACCTCCAGCACAGGAGAGTTCCAAATTTGCATATCACGTGACCCAGGTCAAAGATGTATTCCTCCGCGGTGATGCGGTCATGTCTGGCGGTGATTCGGTCTGCTTCCGCGGAGAAAAAGTAGTCCCTAGATAAAATGGTCCGATGGGGTCGAGTGAGGTATCAAAGTGAAGCTTATGTGAAGGGGCATCTAATGGGCTGGGTGTGGGGTGGTCAAAATGGCGGCCTGTGGGTGGTGGTGGTGGGTTCAAAATGGCGGCCTGTGGGTGGTGGTGGTGGGTTCAAAATGGCGGCCTGTGGGTGGTGGTGGTGGGTTCAAAATGGCGGCCTGTGGGTGGTGGTGGTGGGTTCAAAATGGCGGCGCAAGGGAGCAAACGAGGCGGTGGGGAGGTCACGGGGAGAAAAAACCCTCACATTACCCTCAAAAAAACCTCTAAGCCATATAATAATAATAAACATAATCTATAGGTGTTGTACCATGTTAATAGCATCAGTCTAGCATCTGTACCACCCTAGGGTCGAGCGTTTATTGTCCCGTGTATCTCCGCAGAAAATCAACAAACAAAATGGCGGCTCCAGGATGGTGTGGGGACGCCCTTTCCACATCACGGCGTCGATCATAGCGCCATCTGCACACACTGACGCAAGGGAGACAACTCGTGTGGCCCAAGGATATGGGAATAGCCGTTTTGGAGCTAGGGGAGTTACTACTGGTCCAGTGGGGTCGAGTGATGTATCAATGTGAAGCCTATGTGAGGGGGCATCTGATGGGCTGGGTGTGGGGTTGAACTAGCGTCATTCTGCGCATGCGCGGTGGCCCAAGGGTATGGAAATAGCCGTGTTGGGAGCTAGCGAAGCCAATAATGGTCCAGTGGGGTCGTATGAGGTATCAAAGTGAAGCCTAGGTGAGGGGGCATCTGACTGGACTAGTGGGTTTGAACTAGCGTCATTCTGCGCATGCGCGGTGGCCCAAGGTTATGAACATAGCCGTGTTGGCATGTAGGGGAGTTACTCATGGTCCAATGGGGTCGAGTGAGGTATCAAAGTGAAGCCTAGGTGAAGGGGCATCTGACTGGACTAGTGGGTTTGAAATAGCGTCATTCTGCGCATGCACGGTGGCCCAAGGGTATGGAAATAGCCGTGTTGGAGCTAGCGAAGCCAATAATGGTCCAGTGGGGTCGAGTGAGGTATCAAAGTGAAGCCTAGGTGAAGGGGCATCTGAGTGGACTAGTGGGTTTGAAATAGCGTCATTCTGCGCATGCGCATAGACGTTTTGGGATGTAGGGGAGTCCCTAATGGTGCAATGGGGTCGAGTGAGGTATCCAAGTGAAGCCTAGGTGAAGGGGCATCTGATGGGTTGGGTGTGCGGTAGCCATTCTGCGCATGCGCAGATGCAATGCGGAGCTCTCGTCCAATCAGAAGCGAGTATTTCAAATCCGCCACGGAGCTCTCGTCCAATCAGAAGCGAGTATTTTGACCCGGTTCATTATGGGACATATCCAAGATGGCGGCACGTATGTTCAAGATGGCGGCACATCCGGTGTCGAAAACTGGCCATTTTTGTCGGGATGTGGTCACCCAGTATCGAAAACTGGACCCTGTATGGGTCCCGCTAGACGTGTTGGAGCTAGGGGAGCCACGAATGGGCCAATGGAGTCGTATGAGGTATCCATGTGAAGCCTAGGTGAGGGGGCTAGACTAGGGTGTTGTTTCCATTCTGCTGCGCAGGTCTTGTGGGTTGTGACGTCACTTCCGGTTGGAGTGAATGGGGCGTGACCTTTGGACATGTCTAGACTTGTCTGTGTCTGTTGATGTACTGGGGTTTTTCCCCACAATGGCGTTCACCTTCGGACGTGGTTTGGTGGGTCTGCGCAAGTGTGTGACGCGCGCGGAGTATTATACAATCGGATAGCGATTGTCGTGAATAACAACAAGTTCAGCAATGTTTATATAGTTTATTACCCCAATGTTACATCATACCCAGGCTGGGGGAGCCGCCCTGGGTATGTTTAGTATGTTCATAGGAAAACAAATTGAAATATCAAACACCATGTTTTATTATTTAACACATTGTCACATTAGGTACAAGGGTTTACTGAGCTCAAGTCAGCGAGCAGCATGTATACATAGAGTGTGTGTACGTCATGATATTCATCAGTGCACGGGTGACGCATTCAACCGATGGGGGTGATCGGTCAGCTTGGTCAGGAAAAACGTGACATTGGTTACCCACTCTACCACCCATTGAATGTTGGGGCGTTGACGATGCGCCCATCTCAAGGGTTCCACGGTGTCCAGTATCTCCAGCATCCTCTCTAGTGACCCCCGGTTAATGATGGTGACCGGCTGGTCAAACACATGGTTGTTGGCACTAGGATAATAATACTGTAACTGGTCCGTCTTTTTGTGACGTAAGATGTACCCGAAAGCGACATTCAATGTAAAGGCCGTAGTTTGATCGTTGAAGATGGCTTCCACGTAGCTGCGTAGACAGGTGCGGTTGGTCAGTGGGAAATTGTAGATATCTTGAGGGTGGAAACAGTACCGTGTCATGGACCAATGGCGCCGATCGATGTCACTGATTGGATGGTTGTCCTGTAAGAGATCGCTAGGAACATTTATGGGCTCCACCAGAAAATGTTCGATGTTGTCAGGACTCGAAACCGTAACGCTGGGGTCCGGCTGGATATTCAGGCTCTTCTGAACTGTGGGTATAGGCGGGCTCTCCTTCATCGCATCACCAGTGGCGTTCGTCTCCCCGGGCTTATCTTCACTGGATCTCACCTTCCGTGGCTCCTCTTCAGTAGGAAGTTGTCGCTCAAACCGTAGAGACGGACCATGAATCAACCGTTGGTGTCGCAGCAACTGACTGCGTCGTTTGAAGAGTTGATCACAATCCTCGCATGGACGCTTGGGTGGCCCATGAATTGAACGTTCGTGGCGCAGTAAAGCATCCTCCCGATTAAATGACCATGCGCAGGTTATACAAGTATACAGTCCATCGTTGTGGGTGGAGGCCTCGTGGCGTCGTAAATTATCTAGACGAGTAAACTGCTTCTGGCAAGTTGTGCAAATGAACATCTTGGTGGTTGACAGACTGTCTGATGAAACGGCAAGGTCGCTTCCCTTTTATAGCACGCTAGCTGGTAATCTATTTTTAGCACACTCTACTCCAAGTCGAGGATCGAGACTGGTGTACTGGTGTACGACTGAGCCGCATTGCGCGCGCGTATGAAGACCCTGATACATACCCAATGCAGGCGCAGACGCGAAGTGCCCGGATGACAGACACGGTCGTCACCGATCCGAAAAGACACGGACTTTACCGAAAAGACACGGACTTTAGCGAAAAGACACGGGCTTTACCGAAAAGACACGGACGTACGCGAAAAGTCCCGAAGTTGAGCGCCATTGTGGGAAACCCCCACAGACAGGTCAGTACATGCATTCCTATGATGTTCACGCATAATAAAAGGATTGATCTGTAATCTATGTTGGTGTTGTTCTCTTTTTTGGACTAACCCATCAGAATAGTACGCATCACGGACTACACCCGACGTCTAGGCGCACATGTGTGCCATGGTCTATAAAACACGTCTCTCGGGATCCCACCCCTTCATTTCTACGGTTGCAGAGCCATGACGGAGATCCAGCCCTGTGCGACTCGCATTTTACAGCATGCCACCGCGGTGAATTCATTCACGGGTTACCGAGCAGTGGTCCGGTCCATGTTTGCAGATGGCGACGACAACGAGGGACGACGCCAGATCCTGAACGAGTTCACAGAAGCGGTCCTCCACAGAGTGCACTCGATGGAGAGGCGTGCCATCACTCACCACTACTGGACTATGACAGCCATCCTTGATGCTCGGGCTATGGACCACGAGCGCTCACGCCGGAACCAGCGCCGGCTGGTTGGCCTCACACTAGTCTGTGCCCTATTGACACTGGCGCTGTGGTATTGACAGTGGGGACTATAAATACAAGGGTCAGACACAGTGTGTGTCATTCACCGTTCGACATTGGACCAAGCATGTCACCCGTCCTACGAGCCATCCTGCCCCTTACACCCCGGGTGGGGTTACACGTCTATGAAGATAAAGTTACCCTCGTGGAAGACCGTGGAGTTTGCTGGTCGCCCGCTGAGACCGTATCGAATACGGTGACGCTACACCGTGACGGCTGGACCAAATTTAAACGGGTGTTGAGCGGCGAGCTCGATGGACACGTCATCCACATAGACAATGCCATCTACGTATACCGTGGACCTTTCTTCCCACGTCTGGGCCGCTACCAAGATGCTACGCGAAGCTTCACCCCAGACCCCGATGTGTGGACAGCCTTCGAGAAAGTGGTGTCTATCGTAGACCAGCTGTTTACACCGGACGAGCGGTCATCAGACGAGTTGGAGTGGGCTCGTGCCCTGAGAGAATCGGCGGCAGAACCCAATGAACAACTACATGAACCCGACGACGATGCCATTGATTACCCGGCTACACTGAACCAGCCCAGTGATATGACCACCTGATCCTTTTGATCTCACGGGGTTGTCCCTATAAATACGAGAAACAGTCAACTCTGGTACCATTCACGTACTGACCATGGCGGAGCATATGATACTGGCGTATCTCAGCTTGACCCCCGAGGTTTTCCTGCACGTGTATGCGGATACGGTCGATATCATGGAGGAGGTGGGAGACACGGACCCTACACAACCGTGCGCGGCTCACATTCGTCTGTCCCGAGAGGGCTGGACCAAATTCAAACGGGTGTTGTCTGGTGAACTGGACGGCGACCTCATCCACTTGTGTCACGATGTGTACATCCGACGCGGCCCTTTCTTTGCCCAATTGGCTCGGCTAGATGGAGGTACAGTGCATTTTACCCTTCGCCCTGATCTATGGTCTGCATTGGAAGATGCCGTGGTAGATGTGGATGAAGTGCTTATCAAGCGGTCATCAGACGAGTTGGACTGGTCATTTACCATGGACACTGTGAAAGCCAATGAAGAAAATCAGAAAGAAACTCTGGCCCAAGATATACCCGTTATAAATAAACGATAGAGCCAGGGTGCATCATCATTTTGTCACCATGAAGCGCTGGGAGAAGGTGCTGGATAACTTATACTACAGTCCCGACAGTCCGGCGGCCTATAGTGCATTGTCGGCTCTCTATCGAGCGGCCAAACCCCAGGGGGTACAACGTGCCCAAGCCCGAGATTGGTTAAGAAGACAAGACACCTATACCTTACATCGATCTGTCCGTCGCCATTTTCTACGGAACCGGGTCATCGTGGGAGGAATAGATGCCCAGTGGCAAGCGGATTTGGCCGATATGAGCGCCTTTGCCAAACACAACGATGAGAATCGGTATATCTTGACGTGCATCGATATCCTATCCAAGTATGCGTGGGTGGTACTCATCCGGACGAAAACGGGGGCAAATCTCATAGCGGCGTTCAAAGACATCTTCAAGACCGGGCGCAAACCTTTGTATTTGCAAACCGACGAAGGCACGGAATTCCTCAACAGACCGTTCCAAGCCTTTCTCAAGAAACAGAAGGTGTTTTTCTTCCATACGTACAACGAGACCAAGGCTTCCGTGGTGGAGAGGTTCAACAGGACATTCAAAGGCCGCATGTATAAATATTTCACCTATAAGAATACAAGGCGGTACATCGATGTTCTCCCGAAACTGGTGAGGGGTTACAATCGAGCCTATCATCGGAGTATAGAGAGAGCCCCCATTACCGTGACCCAACGCAATGAAGCCCAAGTCCGGCGTGTCTTGTACCCCAGGCCATCGCAGCGAACGACGAAGGCGGTGTACAAGGTCGGGGACCCTGTACGGATCAGTAAAGTCAAGGGCAAGTTCGAGAAAAGTTACTTGCCCAACTGGAGCGATGAGCACTTCCTGATTAAACGGCGCCTACCCCGACAGCGGCGAGTCTATGAACTGGAAGATCTCCAAGGGGAAACGTTGCTGGGGACGTTTTACGAGACGGAATTACAGCCTGTTGTGAAAACACAGCAAGACTACTACACGGTGGAGCAGATTTTGAAAACGGAACGTCGACGTGGCAAACTGTTTCATTTCGTGAAATGGCAAGGTTGGCCCAGTTCCTTCAATTCCTGGGTCGCGGCCAACCAGGTGAAACGACTATAAAGCCAGACACCACTGCCGTCCTCCTTCATTCCACGTCCGACCACAGTGCTATGGACAAACAGCAGCTGCCTCTGAACACAGCGTCTCCCAAAACGCGCAAAGAACAAGTCGGCTTTGGGGTGCTATTGCTAACCCTGCTGAGTGTGTTGTACGGAGGTGTGTTTTACGACGTAGCCTATGTCAGCACGTTACTTAACCAACTGAGAACACCAGGCACCAGTGAAACCGGTCTACAGAGAGCACCAGTCGTATCGAGCCCAGTCACCACCACCACACCCCGTGTACAAGCCACGTCGAGCTCCACACCAAGCTCTACACCTACACCAAGTACGCCCACTACGTCTGAACACCCATCGGATTTCATCCCTCACAGTGAACCGACAACGACGACCCACGTTGTACCCACCACCACCATCATCATCCCTGACAGTGAACAGACAACGGCGACCGACGTTGTACCCACCACCACTCCAATTCACTCGTACGAAATTTACAAGAGCGGGTTACCACGACAACGGATACACCTCGAACCATGGACCCTGGGTGGCAGCATCCCTTCACTTGCGTCATCGCAGGACCGACGGGTTCCGGCAAAACGCACTTCGTCAGGAAGCTCCTTCAACACGCCGACAGAATGATCACCCCACCTATTGCCCGAGTTGTGTGGTGTTACGGAGAATGGCAGGAAGCGTATGCAGCAATGCCCCACATCACGTTCGTGGAAGGCCTACCCAACCTGGCCGATTTGGAACCCGACACCTTGGTGGTTCTGGATGATCTCATGGCGGAGACGGATGCACGGGTGACCCAACTCTTTACCAAAGGCAGCCATCATCGACGGCTCAGCATCATCTACATTGTGCAGAATCTGTTCAGTAAAAACAAAGAACATCGGAATATTAGCTTAAATGCCCACTACCTGGTGGTCTTCAAAAACCCGAGAGATACCACTCAACTGCTGCACCTGGCGAGACAGATATATCCCGGCCGCACACCGTTTGCGTTGGAAGCCTTTAAAGATGCCACAACCCCTCAGCACGGGTATATGCTCTTCGACCTCAAGCAAGCCACCCCCGACCACCTTCGACTACGGACCGGCATCTTTCCCGGAGAGGCCCACCACGTGTACATGCAAAAATAATGTAAACACACCCACAGTGGCTCCCCCAGCTGGGGTCTGTGTGTTTGATGATGGGGAATAATAAAAAGAATGAATACCACAGCAGGGTTGACTTTGTCTCTGAGGTAGATAAAAAGAGCAGCGTTGTGGGTTCTAGCATTAGTTGTACAGGATGTCTGCGCGAGTACGGAAGCACGCTCCCACGCTCCGTGTATTGAAGACGGCCCCACCCGAGTTAGTCCGAACCATTGTACGCGGTGCGGACCCTGACCTTGTACGCTGTCTGTGCGAGATCGGGTACAACCTGTTAAAAGGCAACGTACCACTGACTCCGGCTCAGAAGACCAAGTTGGCCAAGCATAAGACAGGTCTCCGAACCCTAGTCCACAAGCGGGTCCCTCAAACACAAAAGAAAAAGGTGTTACAGAAAGGCGGCTTTCTCGGGGCCATCTTAGCACCGTTGGCCGCTTCCGTGTTGGGTCCAGTATTGGGTGGACTCTTCGGCCGACAATGAACCACACGAAAAAAATGGTCCTCGTCGAACCACGGTTCCTGCAAAACCTCCAATCACCCTACCCTGTCCCACCTACGGTGAAGACCATAAACAGCCTCGATGGAGAGATGCAACAGATCTTACAGAGACCGGGGTTAAGCGACAGTGAGAAAGTACAACGGTACAATGAGACGCTTCAACGGTACATGACGTTCATGGACCAATACAAAACTGGCTCTACCCCAGGAACAGCACCACCACCACCACCACCACCACCACCACGTGACAGACCGCCGACCTCAGCACCGTTCCAACAGCCGCCATTACCAGGGGTAGCCCCCACAGCCCCACAGTGGGTGGAAGACGAAGTGCTGAAGAGTGTACCTGCATCGTTGAAGAAACAAGCTGGCCTGGTATTACAACGGATGAAACAGAATCCTAACATGACTTGGAATGATAAAGGCGAGCTCCTGGTACAGAATCAGGTGGTCCCGGGGACCCACATGACGGATTTAGTGAATGACCTGATGCGTCAACGCAGGTCGCACACGGATCCTCGAGGATGGGAAGTCTTCGCTCAAGGCTTGAAAGACATGCATGTACCACAGGAATTGGTGGGGAACCCCCACCGCTGGGCCTTTATGCAGCGTGACTCACCGACTCGTGCACCACGACTCTCACCACAACCTTCTTGGGAAGCCGACTGGGAACCGGAGTCACCCCCCAAAACTCCACCACCACCACAACGGGCACCTTCTTTTCAAACCTTTAAAAAACCACCCTTGATCAGGACACCCCACATCTCGAGAGCCGTGACACGTAGCAAGTCAACGCGACGAACACGACGCCGGACACAACCGCCCAAGGCCTGGAACACCTATTAAAACCAACAGCAGCAGCAGGACAGCTCAGTCGCCATGTTTTACCAGTAACAGTTCGCTGGATGTGTTTCCTGACAACACCGTGGCCAAGTACGTCACCCAGTTACCACAACCGTTACATTTACCTGGACGCTGGGAATGTGGCCTCGTGGATATCCAATACCCTTACTCGTGGTAGAACGTGCGAGCCAATGAAGTGTGGTACGAGGTGACCTACGAAGGCAAAAACACCCGACTCACCCTGCCCGAAGGCCAATACGATACCCCCAAGGAGTTCATGGGTGGGCTGTCAAGACTGATGCATTATAAGGCTCTACGGGATGTCACGAATACTTCAAAACCCATCAAATCCTATCCCTTCAAGAATCACGTGGACTTCGATTACAACGCACACAACGACAAGGCAGAGCTTATCGTGACCGGCAAGGCGAGTGTCGTACTGAGTCCTATCCTACAGCAAATGTTGGGTTTCGATCTAAAGACGTTCGCTGGTCCCACCGCCCACCAAGGCGAGATCCCGATGGATATGAAGTCGGGTATGTACGGACTCTACGTCTACTCGGACGTAGTCGACAACCACATCGTGGGCGATATCAACACACCTCTGTTACGGGTGGTCCCAAAAAAGACGTATGGAGGTCAAGTCACCCACAGTTTCACCCACATGCTCTACTTGCCCGTACGACAAACTGACATCAACACGATCACGGTGGATATAAGAGATGACACGGGACGACCGGTGGCATTCGAACGAGGAAGAGTGGTGCTGACACTTCATTTTCGACAAGCACGTGCTCCCCACTTTGCATAATGAAAGTACCTTACGAGTGCGATGCACGCAGCTATGCCGACTATTATGCCCAACAGGCCGAGGGTGGCTTTCCGGTCTTTAGCGGTGCACGCATGCAACGAGGACATGGACTGGGAAACATACTCGGCAGCATTGTGAAAACGTTCCTGCCCTTGGTGACGCGTGGGGTGAAAGCAATGGGCAAACAAGCGGTACGCAGTGGACTACAAGTGGCCGGTGATGTCTTGGGGGGTACGGCACCCAAAGAATCCTTGAAACGGCGGGCCAAAGAAGCGGGAGGCGTCTTGGTGGCCAAAGCACAACGCACCGTAGGGAAAAAAAGAGCTGCCCCACCGAGACCACGCACCAGTCGACGACCGACCCAGCGACGACGCACATCGAAGACAAAGGATATCTTTTCTTAAAACATGTCCTTGATCCACGCCGAGTCCTGTCCCTCCACCAACAGTGAATTTGATTTGTGGACCGTGCCGCCCACACAGACCAGTGTCGAACAAGGATTATGAGTGGAGCATCTCCCGCTCTCCAGCATCAACGAAACCGGGCCCATCGAGTTCACCATCAGTAATGCGGATACGGCCCATACATACTTGTATGTGAAAGCCAAGGTGGTCAATGGAGCTGGCACCAGAATCGCTGACCAAGCAACGGTGGGCCCGACGAATCTCTGGCTGCACTCGATGTTTCAGCAGGTGGATATTTTTCTCAGCGACAAACTCGTCAGTGACTCCACCAACACGTACCCCTATCGAGCCTACATCGAGACACTGTTGTCGTATGGCCGAGAGGCTAAAAAATCTCAGCTGACAACCGCTTTATTCTACAAGGACACGCCCGAGCACATGGACACGGTGGACAATGGGGGATATAACAAACGGAAGGCTTTCACTGCGAACAATGCCTCGGTGGATATGATGGGTCGACTGCATGCAGACATGTTCATGCAAGACCGGTACCTCTTGAACAAGATCCCCATCAAAATCCGACTGATACGGGCGCCTCCGACCTTCGCCTTGATGGCCACTAACGTAGAGGGCATGCAGCGGACTATAAGATTGTCATCCAAGACGCAGTCCTGTATGTCCGAAAAGTGAAACCGAATCCAGCCGTTCAATTGGGACACATGAAAGCCTTGGAAACAAAACCAGCCCAGTACCCTATCCGACGTGTACAAACCAAAGTGTTCTCTGTGCCTGCTGGAAATATGGGCGCCAACAAAAAAACCCTGTTCCTTGGGGAACCACCCAAGCGATTGATCCTGGCCTGTGTGGAAAATACCAGTTTCAGCGGAGCCTACCCAGAGAATCCGTTTGACTTTCAACATTTCGGCATCAATTTTGTGGCCCTGCATGTGGATGGACACCAGGTGCCAGCCACAGCCTTAACACCGAACTTTGGGCGGAGGAATTTCATTCGAGCCTATCAGAGCCTGTTTACAGCCACCGGTCAAATCAACCAGGACGAAGGGAATATGATCAGTCGGGAGGACTACGCCAACGGATACACGTTGTTCTGTTTCGATCTAACCCCCACCTTAGAGAACGACCATCAGCTGGCCCTGGCCAAGCAAGGCAACTTACGGTTGGAAATCCACTTTGCACGAGCCCTGGCGACCACCGTCAATGTGATCTGCTGCGCCGAGTTTGACAACATCATTCAAGTGGACAAGGCGCGCAACGTCCTGTGTGACTTCTCCACCTAACATGGATACAGACCAGATAACCACCGTGCTGGTGAATGACCCAGAGACACGTATGGTGTTTCAAGGGGTGTTCGCCCGAGATGTGTTTCCATTAGACCGTATGTATCCTGCTGCTTACGTTCTCAACACGGACCCGATGGATCGGCCCGGTGAACACTGTGTGGCCGTGTACTTGACAGAACAGCAGGGCGAATACTTTGACCCGTACGGCCTGCCACCCCTCCATCCCGATTTAACAGACTTCATGGATCAAGGCACAGAGACGTGGTGTTGGAACAGTCAAACGTTGCAAAGCCTGACCAGTGGCGTGTGCGGACAATATTGCTTGTTTACCTGTACCATCGATGCCGGGGAAGACCCTTATCTACCATCGTACAGATGTTTGACGAATACCCCAAGGCCGAGGACCGCGATGTACTCGTCTATGACTGGGCCGCCCATCATTTCAATGTACAAGCCCCGTTCTGGGCTTAAGTTAATTACAAGCCCCGTGTTCTGGGCTTAAGTTTACAAGCCCCCTGTTCTGGGCTTCAATGTGCAAGCCCCTTGTTCTGGGCTTCAATTAATTACAAGCCCCTTGTTCTGGGCTTGAGTTTTCACGTTGTTGTTCTCACGTTGTTGTTGTTCACTGAATAAAAAAAATGAGATCTCACCAAAAAACCCTGTCTTGTGTGTTTTATTCATAATGCATCAATGCCCAATGTGGAGATTCAGTCAAACTGAAATCAGTGGTGTAGGATGGGGCCAAAATGTAACCCATCAAGTTTAGAATGCAAGAGCACTATAGTAAAAATAGAGAGCCAATGAAATCAGCCCACAGACCAAGTTCGTGTTTTTGGTCTAGGTTTGGAGCGGGCATTTCATTGAGGTGCGTGTATACGGTGAGTGAAGACTCGTCCAACACGTATAGATTATGTTGATGACTATAAGTTCTAGGTAACCCATCAAGGTTAGAATGCAAGAGCACTATAGTAAAAATAGAGAGCCAATTAAATCAGCCTACAGACCAAGTACGTGTTTTTGGTCTAGGTTTGGAGCGGGCATTTCATTGAGGTACGTGTATACGGTGAGTGAAGAGACTCGTCCAACACGTATAGATTAAGTTTATTACTATAAGTTATATGAACATAATGCATGAAACTGGTTTTGAACACCGTATTAGCCAATCAGTGGCCTAGAATGGGGCCAAAATGTAACCCATCAAGTTTAGAATGCAAGAGCACTATAGTAAAAATAGAGAACCAATGAAATCAGCCCACAGACCAAGTACGTGTTTTTGGTCTAGGTTTGGAGCGGCCATTTCATTGAGGTGCGTGTATACGGTGAGTGAAGAGACTCGTCCAACACGTATAGATTAAGTTGATAACTATAAGTTCTATGTATTCTCCGAACCTTGCCGAAAGGAAGACCGTTTGACCTGGAGATGACCTTTGACCTTTTGACCCGCGCGCGCTGCGGCCGGGGCGGGGCGAGGCGGGGCGGGAAAACACCCCGGCGGTTGAACATACGGACGTGTAAGGGGAAAAATTTGGAACTCTTCTATGTTTGGAGTTAGTTTTAGTGAAAAACCCGGAAGTGACGTCACAACCCCCACGTGATCTGCGCAGCAGAATGGAAACGACACCCTAGTGTAACTCCCTCACCTAGGCTTCACATGGATACCTCACTCGATCCCATCGACCCACTAGGGGCCCACCTACACCCCAACACGTTTATTTCTATACTACGGCCAGACTGCGCATGCGCAGAATGCCGCTAGTTCAACCTCACACCCAGCCCATCAGATGCCCCTTCACGAATGCTTCACTTTGATACCTCACTCGACCCCATTGGACCATTCGTGGCTCCCCTAGCTCCAACACGTCTAGCGGGACCCACACAGGGTCCAGTTTTCGACACTAGGTGACCACATCCCGACAAAAATGGCCAGTTTTCGACACCGGATGTGCCGCCATCTTGAACATACGTGCCGCCATCTTGGATATGTCCCATAGTGCACCGGGTCAAAATACTCGCTTCTGATTGGACGAGAGCTCCGTGACGGATTTGAAATACTCGCTTCTGATTGGACGAGAGCTCCGCATTGCATCTGCGCATGCGCAGAATGATATTCCTACCGCACACCCAACCCATCAGATGCCCCTTCACCTAGGCTTCACTTGGATACCTCACTCGACCCCATTGCACCATTAGGGACTCCCCTACATCCCAAAACGTCTATGCGCATGCGCAGAATGACGCTAGTTCAACCCCACTAGTCCAGTCAGATGCCCCTTCACCTAGGCTTCACTTTGATACCTCACTCGATCCCACTGGACCAGTAGTAACTCCCCTAGCTCCAACATGGCTATTTCCATACCCTTGGGCCACCGCGCACGCGCAGAATGACGCTATGTCAACGCACTAGTCCAGTCAGATGCCCCTTCACGAATGCTTCACATAGATACCTCATATGACCCCACTGGACTATTAGTGGCTCCCCTAGCTCTCAAAACGTCTATTTTCATACCCTTGGGCCACCGCGCATGCGCAGAATGATATTCCTACCGCAGACCCAGCCCATCAGATGCCCCTTCACCTAAGCTTCACTTTGATACCTCATATGACCCCATCGGACCATTAGGGGCTCCCCTAGATGCCAACACGTCTATTTCCATACCCTTGGGCCACCGCGCATGCGCAGAATGACGCTATGTCAACCCACTAGTCGAGTCAGATGCCCCTTCACATAAGCTTCACTTTGATACCTCACTCGATCCCATTGGACCATTATTGGCTTCGCTAGCTCCAAAACGGCTATTTCCATACCCTTGGACCACCGCGCATGCGCAGAATGGCGATATTTCAACCCCACACCCACCCCATCAGATGCCCCTTCACCTAGGCTTTACTTTGATACCTCACTCGATCCCATTGGACCATTTGTGGCTCCCCTAGCTCCAACACGGCTATTTCCATATCCTTAGGCCACACGAGTTGTCTCCCTTGCGTCAATGTGTGCAGATGGCGCTACTGTCGACGCCGTGATATGGAAAGGGCATCCCCACACCATCCTGGAGCCGCCATTTTGTTTGTTGTTTTCTTACGGAGATACACGGGACAATAAACACTCGACCCTAGGGTGGTACAGATGCTAGACTGATCCTATTAACATGGTACAACACCTATAGATTATGTTTAATTGAGCTGCGTGTATACGGTGAGTGAAGACTCGCCCAACACGTATAGATTAAGTTTATGCCGCCATCTTAAACCCACCATCCACCACCACCAGGCCGCCATCTTAAACCCACCATCCACCACCCACCACAGCCGCCATCTTAAACCCACCACCCACCACCACCAAGCCGCCATCTTAAACCCACCATCCACCACCCACCACAGCCGCCATCTTAAACCCACCACCCACCACCACCAGGCCGATGCACAACACTCCTGCGCACACCGCCACAATACCGCCACATTTTTTGTGCTGTGACGTCACAAAAATTTCTGCGCATGCGCAGTGAGGCGCTAATCCGTCTATCTGCTCTTACGCTACTACTTGCGTATAGTTCGAATTTTAGAAAGGAAAAATACTTTTTTTACATTCCCAAGTTATCAGCTCAATTTATCTTTTAAATGATCGACGAGAAAAATCACAAAAACAATCTCAAAATGCAGTTGATTATATAGTGATGATATGTCGTTTTATATGCCGGAAATCGGCCAGGATGCGTGTACAGCCATCTAGGAGCGCGGAGCTTCCGGGGCCTAGGCGGCCCCTGGACCCTCGCCTAAAGTGCTATGATAGTCGAGCCCCCCCCCACCCAGTTTTTGGGAGCTTCCGCCGCCGCTGTCAGGTTATGAGTTATTCCAATCCATGATTTAATGGTTTCCATAATCAGATATGTTTACCATTATTTGTAACATCTGATCCTGTGTACAGCATTGTGCCTTTATACATGTGTGACAATAGCCACTGAGTCATGGTGCTCATTGACAGCATAAAGTGCGTGAATCTGCTTTCTGCAACGATTGTTTTAATTGGTTGAATTCGAAAATAGAAATACCACCTGTGGAAATTATTTACCACGCGTCGTATTTCCGAGTGCAATGATTGGATGATAAATACCACGTTTTTGTAAATAATTCCCACTCGTGGTAGTCCCAGTTCTATCATAGGTGGATATTTTCCACACGTGCACATGGTGAATAATTTCCACGTGGGGTATTTCCTGATTGAACAATTTGTCGAAATATCCACAATTATCAGTCAAACCATTGGCTGTATTTTCCACGTGTGGAAATTACCACGCGTGGAAAACCAGAAGTTACGACATTGATGGTGGGTGACCCAGTGGATGTCCTCCACGAACGAGTGCTTTCTCGCTGGCGTATAGCTGCATCTGCCGTCCCAGCTTGAGCTGCATCAAACAGGACTCGAACTGTAATGTCCCCGTCGTCGGGTTCAAAGCTCAAATGGGCATCGTCGATACTATAGTGCTCACGGCGAAAAGGGGAAAATAGTGTGGTGAAGGCTATTCATACGTCCATGTCATCGCTAACGTAAGAGGAACTGAAAAGCAGCGGGTTGAGAGAAAACCGTATGGAGTTCTTATGGTGGTAAGGGCTATAAAAATGGCGGTATGAAGGGGTTCATCATTCATCCATAAGAAAGCGAGATGTTCTTTTGTACGATCTGCCTGAAGCCATTTACTCACCCGGAAGATTACGACGTCACAACGCCGGGCGGTAAACAATACCTGTTCACGGCCATGGATGCCTTGCTGCGCCATATACTCCACTTCACGAAGGAGGAACGGCATAATGTGACGATTGTGGTAAATCCTTCAAACCGCTCAGTCAGTTAAGACGGCGCCAACGTTTAACTCATGGACAGTCACCATGCCATGTGCGACAACTTCCCACTGAAGAGGAGCCAAGGGAAGGCAAACGTATAGTCGAGACACACAGGGGAACGCCATCCACCCAACGCTTGAGGCGCGATGAGCCCAGTGGCATTCCTCTCTCGCACACAGCCGAGGATGCCCCTCATTTTCAACAGCCGGACCTCAACGATACACTACTGGGCCAGGTGCTTGACGCCATTGAGGGTCATGTACATTTCCGGGAGGATCCAGTGCAGCGACCTCCTTCCCGGCACCCATCCAGTAAATGAAATGTACTGCCCCACAGGTCCACGCGATCCTGCGAAGTTTTCAGTGGGATCGTCCTGCGCGAGACGTCTACAACTTCCACCTCATTGACTTCGCCTGTCTCTCCAACTATGTGAAAACCATCTCCAAGGATCAATACAGACTCTTTCGAGTGAATTTGCTACGCCGCAGGGAGACGGAGAAACTCCGGTATATTTACCTTGGGAGAAATACGCTCGTCTATGCCCAGCCCTTCGCCATTACGAACCACACGTCCCTTGAGACGATCACAGAGCAACTGGACAGCTTGAACTCACTGGAATGAACCCAGCCGTTGCGCCCCAAAACAAAATGGACGGAGGAGATGATGACGATTGTAACTTTTCACTCACTCAGGTATTACTCACTCACTCCCTCACTCTCTCATGTCTCACACATTCACATCTCACTCACTCTTTCACTCAGGCACACAACACTGTAATATCACCCCTCTCGTATTGTAGAGTGCGAGAGCTTTCATGAGAGCCCCAAATTCTCGACTCTCTATACTACAATCTCTCATCAGGACATTATTGACCGTCTAAGTTCATTAATAGTATCTGTGTTCAAGTAAATTGATCGTGGATATATTAATGTCGGAAGCCATAAAGCATTCTTTAGCTCTACTACATACAGGAGATATCATTCATGGGATGTTTCTTTGTTTATAGGGTGCACACCATAAAATATATGAAAATGTGTCAAACTCTACCCACAACCCAGAGAAAACGTACGAAATGATTTTCTTTTTATGTATGTTAAAGTGTTTCCCGTCCAAAGGACAATTAAAAATGGCGAAAAAACCCCAGGGGGTCGAGCTCCTAGTTTTTTATAAAATTTTATCGCCATAAAGGAATCATCATTTTCGCTTCTCGAAAAAGTGCGGATTTTGGCCTGCCATATGTTCAATTCCGGACACGATTAACTCTGTGGTGGCGAGTAGGTGCGAGCAACAAGCAATTGTTTTATCCCCGTTTGGAGAAATAGTTACGCCCAGCAGGGTTATACTATAGATATCAGTTAGTAGAAATGTAAGAAGAATTATCATGCGGTCAAAATCGGACGACCTTCCTTATTATGAAATTAAGGAGGGGCCACTTTGTGCGAAACCGTGGCAAGTGTGGACTGCACCCTATACTACCAAGCGCCTCCACTCAAAGTTTCTCATATGTGGCGATACATATCGCATGTTGATAGCAAAATAAGAGCGTAGCGTGCAATATCTATGGCCTTACGTTTCGTAACTTAAGTCTAATTCCGCTTAACCCGGGGCTAGGGGCCGTATGAACCCATGCACTTCAAGATCCTTGTGGTACTCATATGAACAGTCACAATCAAAGTGTGACTGAGATACATCATTCTCTAGATGACGACTTTACAACGATTTGATATGGATTTAATATTTTTGGAACATCATGATGTCTTGCCGGCATCATTGAAAACTGTTGACCGCTTCTCTCTTGCAGGAAACTAGCCTATGTTTATGTATACTATGATTGTCTTTTTGAATTTGGTGCTAATACTGTTATATGGAATATGGAATAGGTCTTTGGATTATGAACGCTGATAGACTTTATTGGACGGCGGCTGAATTATGAAAGACGGATCAGACGCTTGTAATTTGATCGATTATTGCCTTGATCCAGGAGTCTCGTTGGGTGAAACCTCACTGTCTCTGATCCCTGTCGTTCACGGTAGAGCGTTTCACTTTCGGTTGGACATGCATAGTCCACGTATCAGCGCCCGACCGCAACATCGACATACCCGGGCCGCTGGTCCAACCTGTACCACAACCCGAACCGAACTTTCTCTACTACTCCCTGAGTGCGCATGCACGCATCAGAAAACATCGCTTTTCTACTATTTCCCGAATGCTCATGCTCACAGTGACGCCAGAGAACAACCCCACCACCCCAGACTTCTTTTACGCCACGAGGGTTTCACTAGTATATCAACAGAGATCAAGCACGACACACTTGGATCACGTATGGTCCACATATTCCCCCAAAAAACTCCCATCGCAAATGCCCACCAGGAGTGCGCCTGCAAGTGTCAACGGTCAACCAACCTAGTCGTATTATACCCCACGGTTCCATAGAATCCCCACATTTGGACCACAAATGACCAACTTCTCTCCAAATGCGCCCATTCTCCCCGACTGCGCATGCGCAGAATGACGTCAACACTCCAGTCTGATTCTACATCACAAGCGCTTCAATACGACACCACGCCCGACACATATGAACCAAGCATGGCCTCCCTTTCGCCCAAAACACCCACAATAGGCCTCGTTGCTGAGTGCGCATGCGGACCATGATGTCACTGGCTAGACTCACACGTGGCCGGCCCTGAGAGCTTTTCAGCCGTACTCTACAACGTGAGCCTGATGGTGACCCTACACCTTGCTCCACAAACAAAGTGTTTCATTTGATGGATGTTAAATTCGTCTTTCCGGATTTTTCTCTGAATAGTTTTTTTTTTCATGCATCCACGGTCCGGAAGGTCTAATTCCGCTTAACCCGGGGCTAGGGGCCGTATGAACCCATGTACTTCAAGATCCTTGTGGTACTCATATGAACAGTCACAATCAAAGTGTGACTGAGATACATCATTCTCTAGATGACGACTTTACAACGATTTGATATGGATTTAATATTTTTGGAACATCATGATGTCTTGCCGGCATCATTGAAAACTGTTGACCGCTTCTCTCTTGCAGGAAACTAGCCTATGTTTATGTATACTATGATTGTCTTTTTGAATTTGGTGCTAATACTGTTATATGGAATATGGAATAGGTCTTTGGATTATGAACGCTGATAGTCTTTATTGGACGGCGGCTGAATTATGAAAGACGGATCAGACGCTTGTAATTTGATCGATTATTGCCTTGATCCAGGAGTCTCGTTGGGTGAAACCTCACTGTCTCTGATCCCTGTCGTTCTCGGTAGAGCGTTTCACTTTCGGTTGGACATGCATAGTCCACGTATCAGCGCCCGACCGCAACATCGACATACCCGGACCGCTGGTCCAACCTGTACCACAACCCGAACCGAACTTTCTCTACTACTCCCTGAGTGCGCATGCACGCATCGGAAAACATCGCTTTTCTACTATTTCCCGAATGCTCATGCTCACAGTGACGCCAGAGAACAACCCCATCACCCCAGACTTCTTTTACGCCACGAGGGTTTCACTAGTATATCAACAGAGATCAAGCACGACACACTTGGATCACGTATGGTCCACATATTCCCCCAAAAAACTCCCATCGCAAATGCCCACCAGGAGTGCGCCTGCAAGTGTCAACGGTCAACCAACCTAGTCGTATTATACCCCACGGTTCCATAGAATCCCCACATTTGGACCACAAATGACCAACTTCTCTCCAAATGCGCCCATTCTCCCCGACTGCGCATGCGCAGAATGACGTCAACACTCCAGTCTGATTCTACACCACAAGCGCTTCAATACGACACCACGCCCGACACATATGAACCAAGCATGGCCTCCCTTTCGCCCAAAACACCCACAATAGGCCTCGTTGCTGAGTGCGCATGCGGACCATGATGTCACTGGCTAGACTCACACGTGGCCGGCCCTGAGAGCTTTTCAGCCGTACTCTACAACGTGAGCCTGATGGTGACCCTACACCTTGCTCCACAAACAAAGTGTTTCATTTGATGGATGTTAAATTCGTCTTTCCGGATTTTTCTCTGAATAGTTTTTTTTTTCATGCATCCACGGTCCGGAAGGTCTAATTCCGCTTAACCCGGGGCTAGGGGCCGTATGAACCCATGTACTTCAAGATCCTTGTGGTACTCATATGAACCGTCACAATCAAAGTGTGACTGAGATACATCATTCTCTAGATGACGACTTTACAACGATTTGATATGGATTTAATATTTTTGGAACATCATGATGTCTTGCCGGCATCATTGAAAACTGTTGACCGCTTCTCTCTTGCAGGAAACTAGCCTATGTTTATGTATACTATGATTGTCTTTTTGAATTTGGTGCTAATACTGTTATATGGAATATGGAATAGGTCTTTGGATTATGAACGCTGATAGTCTTTATTGGACGGCGGCTGAATTATGAAAGACGGATCAGACGCTTGTAATTTGATCGATTATTGCCTTGATCCAGGAGTCTCGTTGGGTGAAACCTCACTGTCTCTGATCCCTGTCGTTCTCGGTAGAGCGTTTCACTTTCGGTTGGACATGCATAGTCCACGTATCAGCGCCCGACCGCAACATCGACATACCCGGACCGCTGGTCCAACCTGTACCACAACCCGAACCGAACTTTCTCTACTACTCCCTGAGTGCGCATGCACGCATCGGAAAACATCGCTTTTCTACTATTTCCCGAATGCTCATGCTCACAGTGACGCCAGAGAACAACCCCATCACCCCAGACTTCTTTTACGCCACGAGGGTTTCACTAGTATATCAACAGAGATCAAGCACGACACACTTGGATCACGTATGGTCCACATATTCCCCCAAAAAACTCCCATCGCAAATGCCCACCAGGAGTGCGCCTGCAAGTGTCAACGGTCAACCAACCTAGTCGTATTATACCCCACGGTTCCATAGAATCCCCACATTTGGACCACAAATGACCAACTTCTCTCCAAATGCGCCCATTCTCCCCGACTGCGCATGCGCAGAATGACGTCAACACTCCAGTCTGATTCTACACCACAAGCGCTTCAATACGACACCACGCCCGACACATATGAACCAAGCATGGCCTCCCTTTCGCCCAAAACACCCACAATAGGCCTCGTTGCTGAGTGCGCATGCGGACCATGATGTCACTGGCTAGACTCACACGTGGCCAGCCCTGAGAGCTTTTCAGCCGTACTCTACAACGTGAGCCTGATGGTGACCCTACACCTTGCTCCACAAACAAAGTGTTTCACTTGATGGATGTTAAATTCGTCTTTCCGGATTTTTCTCTGAATAGTTTTTTTTTCATGCATCCACGGTCCAGAAGTGACGTGACCGGAAGTTTCGACATGCGCGGGGATCCGGAAGTTGCGCCGCTGGACGTGTGCGCGCCACATGCAACTGCGCATGTGTATACGAGTTTGAATGTGGTTCCTCTACTACTCGCTCATCTGTATTCACGTTGATGTACATATATACTATCGTGGATGAATGTATTGGTCGACTATATGAAATCATACTCACCTGCCAAAACTTATCTACCGGTAATACAAAATTTATTTCAAGAAAATGTGGTAAATAATCAAATTTACATTTCGTTATGTTGTTTTCAGTCATAACATACTTTTCAACGTTTTGTTATACACAACTTAATCAATTTACAGAAAAATTGGTTGAGAAATTATTGTTTGATAACATATCTCACGTTTCACTCCAGCTCCGGTGGGGCCATTTTCTATACTGCATTCGAATAAAGGCCGGAGCTAGTTTTACTCTGATTTTACAATTTCACGCCGAGCTCCCATGATAAAAAGCTGTTTTTCTGGTAGAACCGACACTTAAATTTTGGACCAATGTTTCAGTTTCGAAATCATCGCTTCGTGATTCAATAAAAAGATAAAAGCAAGAAACTTATGTAATGAGTCTGGTAGTGCAGCGAAGACTCATTTTAAGGCTTTTACGGAAAACAGTTTCAGGGTTATTATATTGTTGTGTGGGAAGCATGTGACCTCACTGTATAGTATGGTGTGCGTAAAAGGTGGCGATCCATACAAATTCTTATCGGCGATCTCATCAAGACTTGAAAGGGGTGACACTATTTTATACGAGCCCTTTACCTTCAAACGACGACGTCTCAGGGCTTGACAAAAAGATTAATTCCGCGTGCGGCGAACCAACAGCTTATTACGGTATCAAGCTATTGTCCTGTGATTACATCCAACCGCATGACAACTTCCAGACCATACAGTGTCAGCTTTCCAATGCGGATCTTTCCGAGAATTAGCTCAATACTAAAGTGTGGCGACCAAAAAACACTCTGTCCTAGATTTTGATCATGTGATCACGTCAAACATGGGGCGGGGGGAAGAGCTATACGTCTCAAGCATCAGAATGCGCATCTCAAAATGAGCCACAAACGGTATTTGACAGCTAGCTCTCGCACTGTCGTGTTGTGTGAGCAACACCAAATTGTCCCCGATTTTGTAACGCGTGTAGACAGCATCTCTTAACCCTACCTGCCCCCCCCCCCCCCACCAAACTTTCTGCGCTATCTCCGCAACGACAAAAAATGGAGAGCTGAAACTCTATGACTTTATAGTTTATCATATTGGGGTCATTTTGAGCCTATTTGCATAATCCCCCCGAGAAGAGGATCATGGGTAAAATCAAGATGGCGGCCAGGCGAGGTACCAGAAAAGTGATGTTTTTGTCATATTTCTTCAAATTTCTGCTTTTCCGCAACGAAAAGTGCGCAAAAACTATTTTATTTCACATCACATTAATATTTACTAATTTATCATGTAGTTTTGCGGAGAAATTGCATAAATAAAAAATTCGGAAAATCCGACCGAAAAGTCATGCGTTGACGTCACTGTGACGTTATCAAAGCGGCCATCTTCGATTTTTTTTACATTTTCTGGTAGATCTTGACCCAAGGGTTTAGTGTGGCCAGGATACGTCCCAAAAAGCCCAGGCCAGATAGGGTTAACGTGTCGACCCAACAACACGTTTCGTCAGCAACACCTAACGCGTTGATATCGAGCCAACAATTATCAGAGTGCCTTAAAGGAACAGTGCTCTTAGCACTCTCCCTCTCTAAAAAAAAGGAAGAAAAAAAAAGATTCCACTCAAATTAAGCATCATTGTCGGGTTCGTCCGACACAGCCGTATACGGAGTACAGTAGAGCGTTTGTTGGCACTGCCTATAGCAGAATTATTGCGGTCACAGTTTAATGAGCAGATTAATTAATTAGTTTTTAAATAATTCCTTACTGACATATGGTCTACGGGGGAAATCCATAGTAAGCTCCATGGCCCTATTGTGGTTGAAAAGCTTTATTCTCGGTAGAAGTCAACAGACAGTTGTAAATGGTTCCCGATGACCATCTAAAGATGTGTTGAGCGGTATCCATCAGGGGAGTGTTCTAGGACCATTGTTATTCATTCTCTTCATCAACGACCTCCCTGGTGCGATCAAGTCCCTTACGGAGCTGTTTACAGATGACACTAAGATCTCACATAGTATACTAGCGCCAGGTGAGCAAGATGAGTTGCAGAGTGATGTAGATGCTGTTCCCGGCTATTCAGTTGACTGGCTGTTATTCTTCAATGTTGAGGAGTGTAAAGTCATGCACTGTACACACAGCCAGAAAAATGGTGTTAGGCCCAACACCCTTTCTTTGGTGTTGAGGGCTGGTCAACACTATTAAGTAGTGTTGAGAAATGGTGTTGACCAAAGTAGGAAGAGGTGAAATTCCTTAGCATTGAGGCTGAGGATGATGATGATGTCACGATGACGTCACTTTCGGTAACGTGACATCCGTGTCACGTCCGCGTTGAAGGTCACATCCGGGACACTTCCTGTGACGTCATTTCCGGTCACGTGACGGCCCAGCAAGAGTTATTTGCCCTTGCATAAGACCCCAGTGACTTCCAATGTTAATCTACGGGGAATGCATGTACGGATAGGAGTATTGGGGTGGTCATTTTTTTTCTTGTGGGTTGTGACACCTTAGTTTCTTTGTCTCGCGATGTAGAACACGATGAGAGGGGTCTCGAGGCCAAGGGTTGACTTTCGCTGAAAAGTTCAGGCAGGTCTGGGGTGGACATGTTAGGTCCATTCTGGCACACTGGACAATGTTAGTTCCAATGGGGAACCCACTCATGGACCTGTGCAGTATGGGGTGTGGCATCTTGGGTTTTTTTTGTCTCGAGCTGTAGAACACGATGGGAGGGGTCTCGAGGTCATGCGTTGAATTTTGTTGAAAAAGTTACCGTGCGCATGCGCAGTAGGCAGGCAGATCGAGGTGAACGTTTTAGGGTCTAGATGGACCCATAGTGGTCCGACTGGGTTGCGTGAGTATCAGTTTGAAGCATTCGTGGGGGAGCGTCCAACTGGATGAGTGTGGGGTGGAAATATCGTCTATCAGCTCACGCGCAGTAGAAAAAGAGTATTTGAATGGACGTTTTCGGGTCGCGAGGGGACAATAATGGTACGGTTGAGCTGCGGGAGGTGTCATCCTGAAGCTCTCGTGGAGGAGCGGCCGACTGGACTTTTCGACTTTAACATTCTGCGCATGCGCAGACAGGAATTGTGGGAAAAGGGCACTGAAATGGACGTTTTGGGGTCGAGGTGGACCCATAAAATGATGTGAATGGGTCGGGGATGGTATCAGTTTGAAGCTCTCATGAGGTAGCGCCCACGTGGACTGGTGTGAAGTAAAAGTGGCGCAATGGTGCGTATGCACAGGCAGGGAATGGTGGGGGATAGGGCATTGGAATGGACGTTTTGGGTTTGAGGTGGGCCCATAGTGGGCGTACTGGGTCGGGGAAGGTATCCATGTGAAGCGCTCCTCCAGGCCGATCAAGTCATGGGTGGGTGCATGTTTTCACAGAACAAAAACGGACTTTACACCTGGTGAGTCATAGAAATGAGACTGTTGTTGTTGAGATAGTGCAGTCTCTCAATTTCGGAGAAATAAAAGTCAAGGGAAGTATGTAAATTGTCCAGGCGATGAAAGGACTTCGAGCAAGTCGTACACGTGAATATCGTGGTAGGATTATGAATGACGGACTAGACGCTTGTAATCCTCCCATTGGCAGGTAGGGAAGGGAGATGGAATGACTCATAGACACTGGGATCAATCTACATCGGCTCTTCAATTCGGGGCGGCGGATCGACCTCCATGGATTCTTCAATTCGTCTCAATTGACTGGGATGCTTAAAGACTATATCACATTCTGCACATGTATGTGTGGGTACTTCGTGGCGTGCACGTGTGTGACGACGTAAACTGTCCATGCGATGAAAGGGCTTCGAGCAAGTCGTACACGTGAACATCGTGGTTGAGTGTCTGCTGAATGGAACGTCAACTGTGCACGTCCTTAGTATACGCTTGCTTTCAAGGACAATAACGACCGCCAACGCCTAGCATAACGCTTCAACGCCCTGGTGAAATAGATCAGAAGCTCCGATTTCTAGATATATTCTATGGAATTGCCACTAATTCATCGAAATGTAGTGACGCCCGTCAACGCTCGTCTTACGCCTCAACGCCCGTCCCAACGCCTTAACGCCCTATCTTTACGCCTTAACGCCTGTCTCGACGCCGAACGCCCTATCTCAACACCTTAACGCCTTATCTTAACGTCTTAACGCCCTATCATGATGCCTTCACGCATTATCAACCATCCAGTCACATGTACATATTTTGACTATTGGCCCCTGATCCTTGATGAAAGTGCCGTCATCACTGGTAATCGCCGGAAGTGACGTCATCGCGCGCATAAGAGCTCCGAGCTCTTGGAGTAGGAGCTCGAAGCTCTTGGAGTCGGAGCTCTTGGAGTTCGGAGCTCGGAAGTGACGTCATCGCACGCATGCGCCGCACCTGTGGTGGGTACACCAGGGTGCGGGTGCATCCACAGGTGCGGCGCATGCGTGCAATGACGTAACTTCCGAGCACGGAGCTCCAAGAGCTCCGAGCTCCGACTCCAAGAGCTCGGAGCTCCTATGCCCGCGATGAGGTAACTTCGGGTGATTACTAGTGATGACGTCACTTTCATCAAGGATCAGGGGTCAATAGTCAAAATATGTGCATGTGATTGGGTGGTTGATAATGCGTAAAGGCGTTACGATATGGCGTTAAGGCGCTGAGATAGGCGTTAAGGCGTTGAAACGGGCGTTAAGGCGTAAAGATAGGGGGTTAAGGCGTTGAGACGGGCGTTAAGGCATAACGACGGGCGTTGACGGGCGTCACTGCATTTCGAAGAATTATTGGGATTCCTTGGAATATCTAGAAAATCAGAGCTTCTGAGCTATTTCACCAGGGCGTTGAAGCGTTAAGCTAGGCGTCGGCGGACGTTACTGTCCATAAAATCAAGCGTATCCTAAAGATGTGCACAGTTGACGTTCCATTCAGCAGACACTCAACCACGATGTTCACGTGTACGACTTGCTCGAAGCCCTTTCATCGCCTGGACAGTTTACGTCGTCACACACCTGCACGCCACGAAGTACCCACGTATACATGTGCAGAATGTGATATAGTCTTTAAGCATCCCAGTCAATTGAGACGAATTGAAGAATCCATGGAGGTCGATCCGCCGCCTCGAATTGAAGAGCCGATGTAGATTGATCCCAGTGTCTATGAGTCATTCCATCTCCCTTCCCTACCTGCCAATGGGAGGATTACAAGCGTCTAGTCCGTCATTCATAATCCAGCCGTCGTCCATTAGAGAATATCCGCGTCCATAATTTAAAGACCTATTCCATATTCCATATAACAGTATTAGCACCAAATTCAAAAAGACAATCAAAGTATACATAAACATAGGCTTGTTTCCTGCAAGAGAGAAGCGGTCAACAGTTTTCAATGATGCCGGCAAGACATCATGATGTTCCAAAAATATCAAATCCGTATCACTGATCAGTATTCTTAATCCATAATATTCGTAGTAAAGTCGTCATCTAAAGAATGATGTATCTCAGTCACGCTTTGATTGTGACTGTTCATATGAGTACCATGAGGATCTAGAAGTACATGGGTTCATACGGCCCCTAGCCCCGGGTTAAGCGGAATTAGACACAAGTTACGAATCGTAGCGCCATAGATCTTGCACTCTACGTTCGTATTTTCCTATCAGCATGCGATATGTATCGCCAAATTTGAGAAACTTTGAGTGGAGGCGCTTGGTGGAATAGCCCTGTTTTATAAGTTTCTGCAACAATGTTTTGTGACGTTGATTAAAATCATCACATTTAACACAGGATTCAGCAAATGCTACTAAGCGAGATATGTATACGCCATATGCAGGTCCCACTGGAATATTACTATCCAGAAAGGGATAGTTTACGATGTCGAAATTGTAATCATCTCTTTTGTCATAAAGTCGACGAGAGAGAATGCCCGCTTCATTTTTATAGAGGTAGAGATCTAAATAAGATGTGCCTGTAGGGCTATCTGTAGCTTCCTTCAAATCCAGTGAAGGTGGATATATATCCTTCACTGCGTCATTTATATAGCGATTATCCACAGCGAGAAGATCGTCTATATAGCGTTTGGTGAATGAGAAGGAACGGGCTTTGAATGGATCGGTTTTTGAAAGCGCCTGCATATAGTCATATTCATAAGAGAACAGATACAGGTCAGCCAACAGGGGTGCACAATTAGTACCCATTGGAATACCTATATGCTGCTGATATATTGTGTTGCCAAATTTCACATAGATATTTTTAATGAGAAATTCAAGCAACTCTATCAACAAAGAAACATCCCATGAATGATATCTCTTGTATGTAGTCGAGCTAAAGAATGCTTTATGGCTTCCGACATTAATATATCTACGATCAGTTTTCTTGAACACAGATACTATTAACGAACTTATACGGTCAATAAGGTCCTGATGAGGGATTGTAGTATAGAAAGTCGAGAAATCCCATGTAGATACATGTCTGTACGGTATGTGACCTTTAGCATCAAGGAGTAAGAGCTCGAAGCTCCAGTATCCTCGACTGCCCGAAGATGCTTAGGACAAACGGATCAGAGCGAACTTGGGCGAAAATTGAACTTTCTGAAATGGCGGCTTCTGATTAGACAAGAGCCTACGACAATTGTAAACATACCCAACGCGGCTCCCTCCCAGCGTGGGTATGATGTGCTGGAGGGAATAATAAAATGATTGACCTGTCATCCTTGCTGTTGTTTTTCTCTCATCTGTCTACATCATGGCGTTAAGTCGCAAGGGTGGTTACAGACTGAGGCTAATGGTATACAAACGACCTTATATAACCACTCACACACATTCACGCACTCACCATCGTTAGTGCGTCAATGGGTTAAGACGGGCGTTGGGCACGCCTCACTCACTCACTCACTCACTCACTCACCATCGTTAGTGAGTCAATGCGTTAAGACGGGCGTTGGGCACGCCTCATGGGCGTTGGGCACGACTCACTCACTCACTCACTCACTCACTCCCCTTTCTCTTCCTCTTCCTCTTCCTCCTCCTCATCCTCTTCTTCCTCCTCTTCCTCCTCCTTCTCCTCCTCCTCCTCCTCCTCCTCCTCCTCCTCCTCCACACACGTACACACAGGTAGCCGGGTGGAAAAAGGCTCCCGCAAACGCACTCCATTGCACCTCGGAAACTCCCCTTTCTCTACTACTCCTGAGTGATCTATAAATAAAACAGGGGTTTTCCCAGAAAATTTCCCGAAAAATTAACCATGACAATTAGAGCGATGGCCTAAGAAACAGCGGTTTTTCCAGCAAAACCTCCGAACAAATTTTCCGGCTTAGAGCAATGACGACATCGGGGAACACCAAGTCTCAACATGTTTTATTCCGTGTTGTGAAAGGATTGATAGGGCGTTACGGCGTTACTGTAAAATTCTCACAAAGGTCACAGGGTAAATATACTGGGTTTCTACTTTCTCTACTCTACTTCTCTACCCATGACTTGACCGGCCTGAACGAACGCTTCACATGGATACCCTCTCCGATCCAGTAAGCCCATTATGCACCCACCTCGACCTCTAAACGTCCATTCCAATGCCCTTTCCCCACCATTCCCTGCCTGCGCATGCGCACCATTGCGCTACTTTTACACCAAACCAGTCCAGTTGGACGCTACCTCATGAGGGCTTCAAACTGATACCCTCCACGGCCTATTCGCACCATTATGGGTCCACCTCGACCCAAAAACGTCCATTCCAGTGCACCTTTCCAACAATTCCTCCATGTTGAAGTCGGATGGTCCAGTCAGATGATCCCCCTCCACGAGAGCTTCACGATAACACATCACATGGCCCAATCGGACCGCTATTGGCCCACCGCGACCCGAAAACGTCCATTCAAGTACACTTTTTCTACTGCGCAAGCGCAGATAAACTATATTTCCACGAATGCTTCAAACTGATACCTCACACAACCCAATCGGACCAATATGGGTCCACCTACACCACAAAACGTTCACCACGATCTGCTTGCCTACTGCGCATGTGCACGGTAACTTTTTCAACAAAATTCACCGCATGGCCTCGAGGCTCCTCCCATCGTGTTCTACAGCTTGAGACAGAAAAAACAAGGCGCCACATCCCATACCGCAAATGTCCATGAGTGGGTTCCGCATTGGGACTAACATTGTCCAGTGCGCCAGAATGGACCTAACTTGTCCACCCCGTCAACCCCTGGCCTCGAGACCCGTCTCATCGTGTTCTACATCGCGAGACGAAGAAAACAGGGCGCCACAATCCATAGTAAAATCCACAAGAAAAAAATGACCACCCCAGTACTCCTATCCCATACATGCATGGTGTTGATGCCAGTTCAACACCAAACAATGGTGTTGAATCAATGAGGTTGAAAATGGTTCGACACCATATTTCGGTATTCACTGACTAGTGCTAATACTGACTCAACACCAATTAATGGTGTTGGCCAACACCAATAAAGAGTGTTGTGGAGATATATGGTGTCGTTGCAAATTGAACACCATTTATTGGTTTTGAGTTCAACACCTTTTTTTGATGTTGGACAACCCCATTTTTCTGGCTGTGTATGGCTTCAATAGCCTCATGTTCAACTTTACTATGTCATCGGATAGTACTGCATTTTCATTAGAATCTGTCCAGGAGGAAAAAGATCTTGGTGTCTTGTTTGATAGATCACTGAAATTCTCCAAGCATATACAGGAAATAGCGACTAAGGCAAACCAACTAACTGGAATGATGAAGCGAACGTTAGTAGGAGGGAAAGTTGATTTCGAGCCATATTTTCCAGGGAGATAACTCTTTGGGGAGATGACGGGGAGTTCCGCCAGGGGGCGTTGTTTCTCAAGAGACCAAAAGCTACCTCCAACACAGAAGAGTTCCAATCTAGGGGGAGGTAACTCCGGGTCACTATAGTTCCGGCAAAGAGCCCCTGGGCATGTATTCTTCCGCGGTGATGCGGTCTGGTGGTGATGCGGTCGCGGGAAAAAACTTCCGCGGAGAAAAAGTAGTCCCCAGACTTCAAATACGCTGCATGGTCCGATTGGGTCGAGTGAGGTATCAAAGTGAAGGTACCAGACCACTATTAAAAATAGTGCCGATCCGTTAACCCCTTTAGGCAACCTCTGCCAGAGAAGTGAATTGTTTTCAATATTTTTTCCAGTCTCTGTTGCGAGGAATAATTGAAGGCCAGTGGTGGGTGATTGAAGTATGATATGTGTTTCGTTCCGCTGTGAGTTTGATTTTAACTCAAGGCCTAATAAGGAGTTGCTAAGAGGGACTATTTGGGTGCCTGTGCACCGCTTTCTGAAAGCAGAGAAAAAAGCCAAAATTGTGACGTCATTTGTACGAGCGCGCATAACTCAAAATTTCGATGGGCGACCCCCGTCAAGAAGCCTGTCCGGTTGTAGCACTTGAATAAAGGTACTTCTTGCCGAAATATGGGAGTCTAGACTTAATTAATCAATCGGGGAGATGCAATTACGTTAGCAGCTTTTAACATTGCCGCCAATGTAAATTTTAATAGTGGTCTGGACCCTGAAGCATTCGTGAAGGGGCATCCAGTCATGGGTGGGTGTATGTAAAATTAGGAATTTTTCCCGAAACTATAAAAAGCGGAACACGGACTTTACCCCTAAAATAGGGGAAAACACCTATCAACCCTAGCCAAAAGGGCTAATATCGGTCCCCGGGCTTATTGGGACCTGCCTATCAAGTCAATGGGGTGGGTGCATGTAAAATTAGGATATTTCCCCGAAAATATAAAAAGCGGAACACGGACTTTACCCCTAAAATAGGGGAAAACCCCTATCAACCCTAGCCAAAAGGGCTAATATCGGTCCCCGGGCTTATCGGGGCCTGCCTATCAAGTCAATGGGGTGGATACATGTAAAATTAGGATTTTTTCCCGAAAAGCACGGACTTTACCCCTAAAATAGGGGAAAACTCCTATCAACTCTAGCCAAAAGGGCTAATATCGGTCCCCGGGCTTATCGGGGCCTGCCTATCAAGTCAATGGGGTGGGTGCATGTAAAATTATGATTTTTTTTCGAAAATATAAAAAGCGGAACACGGACTTTACCCCTACAATATGGGTCTGTATTATACAATATAAGGGATCATTTTTTTCGTGGGCTTTACTATGGCTTGTGGGGTCTCGTTTTTCTCGTCTCGCCAAGAAAATGACAATGGGAAGGGTCCCGGAGAGAATCGGTGAAATTTTTGGGAAAAGTCACCGAGGTCTGTATATAGGCTCATACTGGCTATATGGAATTGTCACTCATTCTTCGAAATGCAGTGACGTCCGTCGTTACGTCTTAAAAGACCGGAGAGAGTACAACAACAACAACAACAACAAGGATGAGACATGAGAGAACAACAACAACAAGAAGTTTTTTCATATATTTTATTCTCCCCAATGTTACATCATACCCACGCTGGGGGAGCCGCGTTGGGTATATTTACAATTCAAGAAGACTCTTGTCCAATCAGAGGCCACCATTTGCATCTGTCATATTCGTTCCTGTCCGTTAGATGTATTCTTGTCCAATCAGAAGTCTCCATTTCAGAAAGTTCCATCTTCGGCCATGTTCGCTCTGAACCGTCTATTCTAATCATCGTCGGGCAGCCCAGGATACCGTTGAGGCAACATATCCTCAGATAGTTGTTTGTGCATTCTGAGTATCTATCAGTGCATGGGTGAATACATTCACCCGATGGGGAGATTCCGTAATTTGGTCACGAAGAACGTAACATTGGTCACCCTCTCCACTGTCCACTTGGTGTTGGGGCGTTGTTGTTGGGCCCATTCCAAGGGATCCACGTTGTCCAGTTTCTCCAGTATCGTCTCTAGCGTCAAATACCCGGATGTTACTGCTCGGGTAAAAGTATCGGACTTGATCTGTCTCCTTATGCTGCAGTACATAACCAAACGCCAGATTTAATTTGAAGGACGTAGCTTGGTCATTGAAGATGGCTTCCACGTAGTTGCGTAGACGGGTGAGGTCAGTCAGTCGGAAATTGTAGATATCTTGAATAGGGCGATGACGGTGGAAACAGTGCCGTATCATGGGCCAATGGCGCCGATAGATGTCACTCACTGAATGGGCGTCCTGTAAGAGATCGCAGGGAACATCCACCGCATCTTCCAGAAAATGTTCGTTGTTGTCAGGCGTATGACTGGGAACAGTAATGCTAGGGACCGGCTGGATATCTAGGCTCTTCTGAACTGTGGGTATAGGCGGGTTCTCCGTGATCGCATCACCAGTGGCATTCGTCTCCCCGGGCTAATCTTCACTAGGTCTGATCCTCATGGGTGCCTCTTTAGTGGAAAGTTGTCGCTCATACCGTGGTGATGGACTATAAATCAAACGTTGGTGCTGTCTTAACTGACTGGGTCGTTTGAAGAGTTGACCACAAGCGTTACATTGTTCCGTCGCGCCCTCGTGGAATGAGCGTTCGTGGCGCAGTAAATGATCCTCCCGATTGAATGACCGTGCGCAGGTTGTACAAGTATACCGAGCATCGTTGTGGGTAGAGGCCTCGTGGCGTCGTAAATTATCTAGACGAGTAAACAGCTTCTGGCAAGTTGTGCAAGAGAACATATCGGCTGTGGATCTGGAAATGATGAATGCCGTAAAAATTCCCACTTTTATACGTTTTTCCGTGACATTCGTGTCTTTTCGGCAACCTCCGTGTCTCTTCGGTCACCTCCGTGTCTTTTCGTCCGTGTCTCTTCGGTCACCTCCGTGTCTTTTCGTGACGTCCGTGACTCTTCGGGCACCTCCGTGTCTCTTCGGTAACCTCCGTGACATCTTCGGTCACCTCCGTGTCTCTTCGGTGACCTCCGTGACATCTTCGGTCACCTCCGTGTCTCTTCGGGCACCTCCGTGACATCTTCGGTCACCTCCGTGTCTCTTCGGTCTCCCCCGTAACTACCCGGCTGTTCCCGTGTAAACCCGGATGGATCTCCGTGTCTCTTCGGTGACCTCCGTGACATCTTCGGTCACCTCCGTACCGTCAACGATCAGCATGTAGACATATAGAGTATGTACGGCGTGTTATGGTATTCATCAGTGCATGAGTGACGCATTCAGCCGATGGGGGTGGTCGGTCAGCTTGGTAACGAAAAACGTGACATTGGTCACCCTCTCTACGACCCATTGTGTGTTGGGGCGTTGTTGTTGGGCCCATTCCAAGGGATCCACGGTGTCCAGTTTCTCCAGCATCGCCTCTAGCGACGCCCGGTTAATGATGGTAAACGGTTGGTCAAATACCCGGATGTTACTGCTCGGGTAAAAATATCGGGCTTGGTCTGTGTCCTTATGCTGTAGCACATAACCAAACGCCAGATTCAACTTGAAGGCCGTAGTTTGATCGTTAAAGATGGCTTCCACGTAGCTGCGTAGACGGGCGAGGTCGGTCAGTCGGAAATTGTAGATATCTTGAATAGGGCGATGACGGTAGAAACAGTGCCGGATCATGGGCCAATGGCGCCGATAGATGTCACTCATTGGATGGTCTTCGTGTAACAGATGGCGGGGAACATTTATGGGTTCGTCCACGAAATGTACTTTGCCCTCCACGTCGTACAAAATCTGGCCCAAGGTCTTGTCGTCGGAATCTGACTTGAATTAGGGCGACATCATCATCGGCCCTCGTGCGATGGGTGGGAGTTCCCCCTGTCTCGATATTGATGCCTACGGGCTCTTCTACCTGCAAACGTGGCTGCGGAACAGGGTGTCGTGTGCGTTGGTGTCGCAGCGACTGACTGGTCAGTTTGAAAAGCCGACCACATTCTTCGCATGGACGCTTGGGTACTTCATGGCGTGCACGTGTGTGGCGCTGTAAATGATCCGGGCGCTGAAACGACAGTGTACATATCGTACAGTTATACCGGGCGGTTCCTTCGTGCTTGGTAGCCTCATGGCGGCGCAAGTCGTGCAGACGAGTGAATGATTTCGAGCACGTAGTACAAGTGAACATCTTGGTGGTTGACAGAGTGTCTGATGAAACGGCCAGGCCGCTTCCCTTTTATAGCACGCTAGCTGGTGATCTATTTTTAGCACACTCTACCCCAAGTCGAGGATCGTGACTGGTGTACTGGTGTACGACTGAGCCGCATTGCGCGCGCGCGCGTTTGTGTGTGTGTGTATGTGTGTGTGTGTGTGTATGTGTGGGCTGTGGATTTTACATCCGGGATCTTGTCAACATCCGGGTTTCCAAGAGGGTTTTTCCCGTCGTTCCTCCGTCTTCCATCCGGGTACTGTGGTTTTACATCCGAGTCCCCATCTTACAGCCGGGTTTTGGACACCTGCTGACCTCAATAATTTGCATATTACCTCTGTGAGGTCACTTCCGCTTCCGTCCACGTGACCGAAACTGACCTTTGACCCCGGCGCGCGCTAACAATACCGGATAAAATTGCGCGCCGGGGTCAAAGGTCAGTTCCGGTCACGTGAACGGAAGCGGAAGTGACCTCACAGAGGTCATATGCAAATGTCACTTCCGAGCTCTGAGCTCCACACGCTTTGAGCTCCAAGAGCTCTGCCACACGGAAGCTCCCACCACCACCACCACCACCGGGCGTGGTCCGCCATCTTCAGTACCAACGTTTGATTCATAGTCCATCACCACGGTATGAGCGACAACTTTCCACTAAAGAAGCACCCATGAGGGTCAGACCTAGTGAAGATGAGCCCGGGGAGACGAATGCCACTGGTGATGCGATCACGGAGAGCCCGCCTATACCCACAGTTCAGAAGAGTCTAGATATCCAGCCGGTCCCTAGCATTACTGTTTCGAGTCATACACCTGCCAACAACGAACATTTTCTGAATGTATTCACCCATGCACTGATAGATACTCCAGAATGCACAAACAACTATCTGAGGATATGTTGCCTCAACAGTATCCTGGGCTGCCCGACGATGATTAGAATAAACGGTTCAAAGCAGAACATGGCCGAAGATGGAACTTTCTGAAATGGAGACTTCTGATTGGACAAGAATACATCTAACGGACAGGAACGAATATGACAGATGCAAATGGTGGCCTCTGATTGGACAAGAGTGCTTCTTGAATTGTAAATATACCCAACGCGGCTCCCCAGCGTGGGTATGATGTAACATTGGGGAGAATAAACTATATGAAAAAACTTCTTGTTGTTGTTGTTCTCTCATGTCTCATCCTTGTTGTTGTTGGCACTCTCGGTCTGTTAAGACGTAACGACGGACAGTTTCCTTCGTGCTTGGTAGCCTCATGGCGGCGCAAGTCGTGCAGACAGAGTGAATGATTTCGAGCACATGAGTACAAGTTTGACAGAGTGTCTGATGAAACGGCCAGGCCGCTTCCCTTTTATAGCACGCTAGCTGGTGATCTATTTTTAGCACACTCTACCCCAAGTCGAGGATCGTGACTGGTGTACTGGTGTACGACTGAGCCGCATTGCGCGCGCGCGCGTTTGTGTGTGTGTGTATGTGTGTGTGTGTGTGTATGTGTGGGCTGTGGATTTTACATCCGGGATCTTGTCAACATCCGGGTTTCCAAGAGGGTTTTTCCCGTCGTTCCTCCGTCTTCCATCCGGGTACTGTGGTTTTACATCCGAGTCCCCATCTTACAGCCGGGTTTTGGACACCTGCTGACCTCAATAATTTGCATATTACCTCTGTGAGGTCACTTCCGCTTCCGTCCACGTGACCGAAACTGACCTTTGACCCCGGCGCGCGCTAACAATACCGGATAAAATTGCGCGCCGGGGTCAAAGGTCAGTTCCAGTCACGTGAACGGAAGCGGAAGTGACCTCACAGAGGTCATATGCAAATGTCACTTCCGAGCTCTGAGCTCCACACGCTTTGAGCTCCAAGAGCTCTGCCACACGGAAGCTCCCACCACCACCACCACCACCGGGCGTGGTCCGCCATCTTCAGTACCAACGTTTGATTCATAGTCCATCACCACGGTATGAGCGACAACTTTCCACTAAAGAAGCACCCATGAGGGTCAGACCTAGTGAAGATGAGCCCGGGGAGACGAATGCCACTGATGATGCGATCACGGAGAGCCCGCCTATACCCACAGTTCAGAAGAGCCTAGATATCCAGCCGGTCCCTAGCATTACTGTTCCCAGTCATACGCCTGACAACAACGAACATTTTCTGAATGTATTCACCCATGCACTGATAGATACTCAGAATGCACAAACAACTATCTGAGGATATGTTGCCTCAACGGTATCCTGGGCTGCCCGACGATGATTAGAATAAACGGTTCAAAGCGAACATGGCCGAAGATGGAACTTCTGATTGGACAAGAATACATCTAACGGACAGGGACGAATATAACAGATGCAAATGGTGCCCTCTGATTGGACAAGAGTCTTCTTGAATTGTAAATATACCCAACGCGGCTCCCCCAGCGTGGGTATGATGTAACATTGGGGAGAATAAACTATATGAAAAAACTTCTTGTTGTTGTTGTTCTCTCATGTCTCATCCTTGTTGTTGTTGTTGTACTCTCTCCGGTCTGTTAAGACGTAACGACGGACGTCACTGCATTTCGAAAAATGAGTGACAATTCCATGGAATATCTAGAAAATCAGAGGTTCTGAGCTATTTCACCAGGGCGTTGAAGCATTGAGCTTGGTGTTGGCGGGCGTTGCTACAAGATGACACCTCACACGACGCATTCGGACCAAGGATGGTCCATCTCTACACCAAATACCTTCCTTCACTGCCCCAAAATACCCGCTTTCGCTACTACTCGTACTGATGACGTCACCAATGACGTCACAGATGCTGCGGACATGCCTCAAATCGGGGTGTACACCCCGAGAGCTACAACATGACACCTCCCACGACGCATTCGGACCAAGGATGGTCCATCTCTACACCAAATACCATCTTTCACTGCCCCTAAATGCCCACTTTCGCTACTACTCGTATTAATGACACCACCAATGACGTCACAGATGACGTGAACATCCCTCAAATCGGGATGTGCCCCCGAGAGCTACAAGATGACACCTCCCACGACGCATTCGGACCAAGGATGGTCCCTCTCTACCCCAAATATCATCCTTCAGTGCCCTAAACTTCTTGTTGTTGTTGTTCTCTCATGTCTCATCCTTGTTGTTGTTGTTGTACTCTCTCCGGTCTGTTAAGACGTAACGACGGACGGTTCCTTCGTGCTTGGTAGCCTCATGGCGGCGCAAGTCGTGCAGACGAGTGAATGATTTCGAGCACGTAGTACAAGTGAACATCTTGGTGGTTGACAAGAGTGTCTGATGAAACGGCCAGGCCGCTTCCCTTTTATAGCACGCTAGCTGGTGATCTATTTTTAGCACACTCTACCCCAAGTCGAGGATCGAGACTGGTGTACTGGTGTACGACTGAGCCGCATTGCGCGCGCGCGCGTTTGTGTGTGTGTGTATGTGTGTGTGTGTGTGTATGTGTGGGCTGTGGATTTTACATCCGGGATCTTGTCAACATCCGGGTTTCCAAGAGGGTTTTTCCCGTCGTTCCTCCGTCTTCCATCCGGGTACTGTGGTTTTACATCCGAGTCCCCATCTTACAGCCGGGTTTTGGACACCTGCTGACCTCAATAATTTGCATATTACCTCTGTGAGGTCACTTCCGCTTCCGTCCACGTGACCGAAACTGACCTCTGACCCCGGCGCGCGCTAACAATACCGGATAAAATTGCGCGCCGGGGTCAAAGGTCAGTTCCGGTCACGTGAACGAAAGCGGAAGTGACCTCACAGAGGTCATATGCAAATGTCACTTCCGAGCTCTGAGCTCCACACGCTTTGAGCTCCAAGAGCTCTGCCACACGGAAGCTCCCACCACCACCACCACCACCGGGCGTGGTCCGCCATCTTCAGTACCAACGTTTGATTCATAGTCCATCACCACGGTATGAGCGACAACTTTCCACTAAAGAAGCACCCATGAGGGTCAGACCTAGTGAAGATGAGCCCGGGGAGACGAATGCCACTGATGATGCGATCACGGAGAGCCCGCCTATACCCACAGTTCAGAAGAGCCTAGATATCCAGCCGGTCCCTAGCATTACTGTTCCCAGTCATACGCCTGACAACAACGAACATTTTCTGAATGTATTCACCCATGCACTGATAGATACTCAGAATGCACAAACAACTATCTGAGGATATGTTGCCTCAACGGTATCCTGGGCTGCCCGACGATGATTAGAATAAACGGTTCAAAGCGAACATGGCCGAAGATGGAACTTTCTGAAATGGAGACTTCTGATTGGACAAGAATACATCTAACGGACAGGAACGAATATGACAGATGCAAATGGTGGCCTCTGATTGGACAAGAGTCTTCTTGAATTGTAAATATACCCAACGCGGCTCCCCCAGGGTGGGTATGATGTAACATTGGGGAGAATAAACTATATGAAAAAACTTCTTGTTGTTGTTGTTCTCTCATGTCTCATCCTTGTTGTTGTTGTTGTACTCTCTCCGGTCTGTTAAGACGTAACGACGGACGTCACTGCATTTCGAAGAATGAGTGACAATTCCATGGAATATCTAGAAAATCAGAGCTTCTGAGCTATTTCACCAGGGCGTTGAAGCATTGAGCTTGGTGTTGGCGGGCGTTGCTACAAGATGACACCTCACGACGCATTCGGACCAAGGATGGTCCATCTCTACACCAAATACCTTCCTTCACTGCCCCAAAATACCCGCTTTCGCTACTACTCGTACTGATGACGTCACCAATGACGTCACAGATGCTGCGGACATGCCTCAAATCGGGGTGTACACCCCGAGAGCTACAACATGACACCTCCCACGACGCATTCGGACCAAGGATGGTCCATCTCTACACCAAATACCATCTTTCACTGCCCCTAAATGCCCACTTTCGCTACTACTCGTATTAATGACACCACCAATGACGTCACAGATGACGTGAACATCCCTCAAATCGGGATGTGCCCCCGAGAGCTACAAGATGACACCTCCCACGACGCATTCGGACCAAGGATGGTCCCTCTCTACCCCAAATATCATCCTTCAGTGCCCTAAAATGCCCACTTTCGCTACTACTCGTACTGATGACGTCACATGTGACGTGGGCAGCCCCCAAATCGGGGTATACACCCCGAGAGCTACAAAATGACACCTCCCAGGACGCATTCGGACCAAGGATGGTCCATCTCTACCCCAAATACCTTCTTGTACTGCCCCAAAATGGCATCTTTACTTACTACAACCAACTGCGCATGCGCAGATTGACGAGACTTGCACTTAAAACACGCCATTCTGACTCTACCTCCCACAAACTTCACTTTGATACCTCCCACGACCCATTCAGACCCATAGCGGTCCATCTCTACCCCAAACACACCCCACGTACCCCCCAAAATGCCTGCTTTCTATACTACGGCCAAACTGCGCATGCGCAAAATATTGAAAACGGACGAACCATTAGTGCAGTAGGATGCTCCTCCGCGAGAGCTTCAAAACAAGACCTCATACGACACCATAGGATCATTAGGGGCTCACCTAGACCCCAAAACGTCAACCCAGTATGGGCCTCTAGCCATGCAGTATAGACCTATGGGCTTACCCAGACCTCGGTGAACTTTTTCAAAAAATTTCACCGTTTCGTTTCGAAACCCTTCCCATCGTGTTCTAAATGACGAGACGTGAAAAACAAATCCAAACAACCCATATCAAAATGAACGTATGTGAATTTCACAGGTTGAACCTATACCCCCCATATATATAGTATGGAGCTATATATAACTTTTTTTTATAACTTTTTTATTGACACATCAACGCAGTCAGCAGACTGGTAATATAGTCATACAAATAAGAAGAACAAGTTGCCAAACATGACAGATGAATACAAGAGGAATAAAAGCAATATTCACATGACGCAAAGCTGACATAATTCAATAACCTTAGCTAGGCCCTATCAATCTGACACATGTATATATACTATTAGCTTGATATGATCCGGATATTTCACACTGCATGAAGGAATTTATTGATCTCGCAACTTTTCGCAAGCAAGCAAGAATTTGGCAGTTTTAATAAGCGTATCTGTGCAGTGATTTCCCAGAATAAATTTAAGCTTCGCTGTGTTACTTAGAGAATGGAAGTTGGTACCCAGATTAGAAATTGATTCGAAAAAGTTTTTTCTCAGTGTAATATATTTAGGACAGGTCAGAATAAAATGATGTTCACTCTCAATGACATTACTTGGACACTGTTTACAAAGTCGGTCACTTCTATTTAACTGTTGGTATCGACCACGTTCAATTTCCAACCTGTGTGCACTTATTCTGTATTTGCAAATAACACTTCTATATTGTCTATTAGCTAAGACGTCGGGATAAATTGGTCTACAAAACAGGCTAAACATTGAAGATAAGACAGTAAGCTTGTCAGATGACTGAATATATGAAATACTTCCCTGCATTTCAATGTCCTTAAGACGCTGCACAATGCAACCGACCTCGACGTTCGTTGTAGGAAATTGCTCATTGAACACATATTTGAATCCACAGGTATCGAGGAGATTAGAAATATACTTAGTCCAGGAACTACAATCGATTGTGTCTAGGTACACATCAGATACCAGAGAGCCCGGACTTTCCAGTATGTGCGCCCAGAACCGCACCATGCGTTTCAAAATATCAAATTTAAGAGGAAGTCGGCCAAGTTCGGATCTACATGCTGTGTTCGTACTTTTGGAATGTACTCCAAGCAATTCTTTTATGAATTTTAGATGTACATGCTCGAAGCCATCTGAATCTCTAAAAGTGTCTTTGGCACCCCAAACTTCACTGCCATATAAAAGTATTGGTTTTATTAATGTGTCGAACAACTTTTCGGATAGTTTACAACCTGTATTGTTGTCTAATAATTGCTTCATTTTGAAGTATGCTTTCAACCCTTTGTTACGTAGATTCTCTATAGCCAGTGAAAAGTTACCATTGCTTTTAAGAATTATGCCTAAATAGGTATATTGCTTGACAATCGACAGGGAATTGTCATGTATTTGGAATGAAATATTACGCGGCAGCTTGTTGGCGTTGAAAAGCATGACCTGCGATTTATTGATATTAACTCTCAGTCGCCATTTATTGCAATATCTCTCAAGAATATCTAGTTTTACTTTGCAAACCTGCAGCAGTGGAGGACAGTATGACAATGTCGTCAGCATAACAAAGAATATTAACAGTGGATTTGCCGATGCATACTTCACCGCACTGATCATTTTGTATTTCACTAATAAGGTCGTTAATATAAAGATATTAAAAAGTAGGGGACTGAGTACATCTCCCTGTTTAACACCCACAGTGGATGGAAAGAAGGGAGAAAGGCCATGTGGGAATTTCATTGCAGAATATGTGTCAGAGTACATGCTTTTGAGAACTGCATATAGTTTGCCACTAATACCCAAATTCAAAAGTTTGTATAGAAGACCCTCTCTCCATACCGAGTCAAAAGCTTTATGTAGATCGATAAAAGAGCAGAATAATTTCCGCTTATGTTGTTTCTCATGATCTATAATATTACGAAGTGTGAGAATATGGTCCATTGTACGGATATTATCGGTAAATCCAATTTGGTTTTTGTGAATGACATCATGCTCAGTACAGAATACATTTAACCTACCCAAGATAATTTTGTTAAAAGGTTTAGCCAACGCGCTTGTCAGCGTGATACCCCGATAATTAGACGGATCATTTCTGTTTTATAGAGTGGGATGATCAAGCCCATATTCCACGCCGAGGGGAATACACCCGTCGTGAAAATCACATTGAATAGCTTATGAAGAGATGGGGCAAGAGCAGAAATTCCGCATTTAATCATTTCATTAAGGAGACTATCACTGCCCGCACTTTTACCACATTTTAATGTTTTTACTGCTTCTGTAATTTCGTTAAGTGTAATAGGGCTATCGAACACAGTGCGATCTTGTGAAGCATTAGATTCCAAACTGATCTTTTCAGACATTATCCGGTCATGAAGTTCAGAAACATTCTCACAATTATTAGTCGATAACTTTTTGAAATGATCAGTAAAAACAGAATGGTCAAGACTATCAGCTACAGATGCATTGTCCTTTTTCAGGTTTTGTAGAAGAGCCCAGAATTGTTTGGGATCACCATCAGTGGTTGATTCCAACTGACGAAGCAAATTCGCCTTGTACTGCTTACTTGTATAGGATAGAAAGCGTCGATACTGTGAACGAAAAGAGTAAAATTTATGTCGTATCTCAGCATTCGTTGGATCCTTAGCCAATTCAGATTTCAATTGCTTTAACGTTTTCCTCATGTCTTTACATGATTGGTTAAACCACGTTTTGTGGTTATTTTTCCTCTTTGGCTTTTTATTAGGTATCTTGTATTTTAATGTATTGTCGCAAACTGGGTGCAGAATTTGTAAGAAATCATCAACCAGTTGATCAGTGTTATTTCCGCTAGAATTTACAAAGTTACTTAATAAATCAGACGTGTGGCTGTCCAGCAAAGCATCCAGATAAGATTCTTTACAGCTATCATCCCAGATATATCGTTTCGGGAGTGGATTTAGTTCAGGGCTCACTGGGGACTGAAGGTCAATAACGGTATCGACATCACAAGTTAGCATGCAATGATCAGACAGAAGCGTAAAGTCGCCTACCTTAAATTTCAGTATTTGTGATAAGAACCCAGCATGGGCTAACATGTAATCAACAACGCTGCAACCATTATATTGTACAGACGTAAAACGACCAGTGGTATCACCAAGAGTTCTACCATTAACCAACCTTAATTGCGTTTCCTTACACATGTCTAACAGTAATCTACCACTGTGGTCACATGATTTCGTATCCAAACTGTTCCGAGGTAGAGGAATGTCAGAACTATAGACCTCGTCTGAGACAGGCGCATGTTTTGTTCCATCAAAATTTACAAAGTCGGGTGCAGTATTCGTACGAGCATTGAAGTCCCCCATAAGCATTACATTTCCTGACTGACTGCACTGAGAAATATCATCAGAAATGAGCCTATACATAGTGTCAGGGTCTGAAACATTACCTAAAGTGTTGTGAGGTGAAATGTAAAGAACACCAATGAATAGATCCTTATCGAGATTAAAAAATGATTTACACAGTTTGATCCACATGATATCAGGATGGTTGGAAGGAGCCGTAACTTTTACCACCCCGTTGACTAAAGCACTTTTAACAAACACACATAATCCTCCAGAATTATGCCACGCACGTGGGTGTTTTTTTCTATAATTAGGTTGCAGTCTTTCAAATCCGTTAATATTAACATTTTCGTCCTTTGACTTTTCTAACCAAGTTTCAACAAAACACATAATATGTACAGTTTGGCACAAACGAACAAATGAAGGATCTTGAAACTTTTCATCATTAAAACCATGAATGTTCCAGAAGCCCAGTTTAAGTCTCTGGTGAATCGGAGGCATCAAATATAACTAACACTAACGGGGGTAGTAGTGGGGAAAACTGAACACTGGGGGCACAGCTGGCAAGGAACATGTTGGCATGTTACTCTGAAGATTGGGCCAGGTGTAGGGCATATTAGAATATGGCCACGCATTAAAATTGTTACTTGGCCACGGCCACGGCCAAGGCACAGAGTGTGGAGGTGAGATGGTAGGTTCAGGGGAAGCTACTCCACTGTCGTTGCTACTGGAGGCCGCCCGGCTGTTTAAGGGTGACTTGTCGGATACGGAAGACTTGACACTGTGCTGTGTAGTTGGTGCTAAAGGTTGAATATCAGACGAGCTCACACCAATAGCATACCGCAAATGTAGAATCAACCTAGGGATGCCCTTCCTGTCGTTCAGGTGTACGTTGTCAAAGTAGAGTTCACCTTGAATCTGTGTGTTACATTTAGTAACAATGTCATTGTCAACAAAACAGATGCCTTTCACAGACGAGATACGACGAATAATGGTGTTGCCTCTCACAGCTCTGGAGTTATGAAGATCTCGGCGGGGCAAAATACTGGACACATAGATTTCACTTCCTTGAAACTTATGTTTAGCTGCGTCGAGGAGTTTGTTGGCATTATCTTCAAAGTCTTTTTCACCGACCTGAGCTAGGTCATTGGTACCCGTATGAATGACTACTTGGGCTGCCTCTGTAGACTGACACTTCTGGATGAAGTCTGTCATGTTGACCATGCCTCCCCTAACTTGGTGTTTTCTTACGGATTTATTTCGGGCGAATCTCTTTGGATTCAGCCGACTAAAGGAAGAATCTGTGAATATCAGAACATCCACATTTGAACGTTGGTGGTTGTCAACAGAAATTGTAGGTTTGAATGGATAGGCGATGAAGACCATAGTGGAGGCTTTACTAGCGGTGGCTTTTCGACAATCGATGGCTGTGATGACACAACGGGAATAATTTGACTATTGACTGTCGTGACCAATGGCGACGAGAGCAAGCCTGGAAGTGAAGATGTGACAACGTGACTGGGCCGAGTTTGGTGTGGTGGATCGTTGGGTGATGA
>JAVTVY010020316.1:0-83344 GCA_036873755.1 Hanleya hanleyi
ACAGGTAGAGCAAAGACAGTGCTATCCAATCACACGGTTTCACCAGAGCAACAATCAGTGAAAATGATTACCCTGTATGTGGTGCTATGCCTGAATGAGCATGCATCGAATGTAAGACAGTAGCATTTCTATAAATTGCAAAACAGATTATTAAAGACAAGATTTTATTCAATAACGAGCAAATCGTATCCGGTAGAGCAAGACGGTGCCATCCAATCACACGGTTTGACCAGAGAAGCAATCAGTGAATATGATTACCGTGTAAGTGGTGCTATGCATTAACCCTGTCAGGCCTGGTGGCCATAATGGCCCCCCTCCTATCAAACTTTCTCTCCCATCTCCGGAGCGACAACAAAATGAAAGCAGATTTTTTAGTTCGTCATATTTGGGTCATTTACAACGTATTTGCATACCCCCTGAGCAGAGGATCATGGGTAAATCCAAGATGGCGGCCTTGTGAGGTACCAGAAAATTGACGTTTTCTTTCTTTTTCTTCAAACTTTCTGCTTTTCCTCGCGGAAAAGTGGGTAAAAATGATTTTATTTCACATTGGACTGTTATTTACTAATTTGTCATGCAGTTTTCGCAAGGAAAATACATAAATAAAAAAATCAAAGAATCTGACCGAAAATGACCACCATATTGGATTTACCCATGATCTGTACGTTCAAAATGACCCCAATATGACAAACTAAAATGTCTGCTTTTCCTTTTGTTCTCGCTCCGGAGATAGGAGAGAAGTTTGGAAGGAGGGACCATAATGGCCCTCCAGGCCTGACAGGGTTAACGCATAGCACCACCTGCACGGTAATCATATTCACCGATTGCTGCCCTGGCCAAACCGTGTGATTGGATAGCAATGTATTTGCTTATACCGGCTAGGATTTGTTCGTTATTGAATAAAATCTGTGTTTGCTGATCTGCTTTGCAATTTATGGAAATGCTTCTGGCTTACATTCAATGCATGCTCATTCAGGCATAGCACCACCTACAGGGTAATCATTTTCACTGATTGTTGCTCTGGTCAAACCGTGTGTTTGGATAGCACTGTTTTTGCTCTAACTGTTAGGATTTGTTCGTTACTGAATAAAATCTGTCTTTGATAATCTGTTTTGCAATTTATGGAAATGCTACTGTCTTACATTCAACGCATGCTCATTCAGGCATAGCACCACCTACAGGGTAATCAATTTCTCCGATTGTTGCTATGGTCAAACCGTGTGATTGGATAGGACTATGTTTGCTCTACTTGTTAGGATCTGTTCATGATTGAATAAAATCTGTCTTCGATACTCTGTTTTGCAATTTTTGAAATGCGACCGTCTTGCATTGAATCCATGCGCATTCAGGCATAGCACCACGTACAGGGTAATCGTTTTCACTGGTTGTTGCGCTGGTCAAACTGATGCTCTGTGAGAAATCTCGTTGCAATCGCTTAACTATCTTAGAAAATATTAACCAATGTTTAGAGGGGAACTTACTTTTGTTGAGGTGTTTATGTTAAAGGATTAAGTATACTTGATGTCGTTTTACTCTTATATGGCATTGAATTACTTTTGAAGGAAACATAATTGTTTCTCGAGGATTGAATCTACATATTTGATGATTCTCTACTTTTCCTCGTCGGGACCTCAATGGCCGCATTAGCTCATTGGTGATATACGAAAAGGTGTTCACGAAAACGTAATAAGAACAATGAACTTTCTCACGGCTGTAAATACCTAATGTACAGGTGGATTGTTTCCCGTTAGTAATACACGATGAGATATAGTCGCAGAATCAACAGGAACAGAATTAGATAGTGATCACATCGGATAATGAGGACTGTGGGTTCCTTCAGCTGGCGATCTGAACGAACGTAATAGTGTAGAGAACTATTGCAAGTATTGCATGTCTAAAGTTCACTCAGAGGCGTGGAGGTGGAATACGGAATACTGCGTACCAGAGTGACACATTCTTGATTTCTTTGTATTCTTGCCAGAAAGTCGAAAATCTTGCAGTAAAATCTTACAGTTCCTTCGCTCATCGCTGAACAATTATGTCCTTAATTATGGATATTTCCTCGGAAAGTCCACGTGGATATAACTGTCGCATCGCATCTTGTGGATACTGACCATTATGTCGTCCAGTTCGAGCTCAAAATTCTCTATATCAACTTACTTGGTGAACAGCATGGCATGGTCGTTGGGTGGTAAAGCATTCACGGTATTTTGCTGCTCCACCCAAGTTCTAAAGTCGGCCAGAGCGACGCTTGAGTCCACCCATGGGCGCGCAGCTTCGACAGGGTTCGGTACACTATTGGCACTTGTCCACGTAGACACTGCTGGGTCCTGGTAGAGATGTTGGGGTTTAACGGGATATAGGGATTTCTTATGCAAATGAGGATTGGATATTTCACAATGTGAACTCAAGCTAAAAAGCTGACTTTGTACCACAATATTTCAAAAGCTGAAAGTCTAAACTAAAAATTACGTTATTGCTAACTTATAAAATTATAAGCACAATAACAGTTTATTCCGAAAACAAAGGTTTATTCAGAAATATGGTTACCAGAGAACATGTTTCGAATGGCGTTATCCTGCAAATATGTGATGAAATTTGAAATACTGAATAACAAGTGTCCACGCCATTTATATACCGGTGAATAACAAGTGTCCACGCCATTCAGATACCGGTATACCAATTCCTAAGATAAAACGCTGGATTGCTGTGGTAAACAGATCTCACAAACTATTCTCAACCATGTCCCAAAAGTGGCGAACACGAAGTTCACGATGTTCACGGAATGCTCAAATTTCAGATATTTATATGTGGAAAGAAGATATGCAATTATGCGTCTATTTGATTATCTATAGTTCACCATGTGGTATCTTCAAAGATCACTGCATATTTGAACCAAACACGAAAAAAATGTTCAAAATGTAAAATGTCGACAATACATATGGTAATCACATACATGTATATCTCTCTTCACGCAAATGTGATTTCCCATTGGGGTTAGAATATCCCAAAGTTTGACACATCTTATATATCACACAATAATATATATAACTGTTAATTTGTTAGATCAAATTAATCACAATAATTTAATGCTAATACTTCAAAATACATGTAAGCTTGCACCTTAAAACTCAACAACAAAATTCTCACCGTCACGATCAGTAAGCCAGCGTACAGCACGTTAAAAGCCACGTCTGTTTCTACTATATTTTTATAACGTAGGTCGATCTGAAAAAAAATCAAAGTACTTAAAGTACTGATGTCGGGTTTACTTGCATCAGAGGGGTTTATTAGTCCCATATTTGTAATCATTTAAAGGAAGAAAGGTGGTGCTTGCTTTACATAGGGAATCGGCCTCAAGCTGTTCGGTTTGTAGGGCCAAACTTTCAAAGACAAAAAATAATGCAGGACTGCAGATGCACGAAAACGGATTTATGGCGCACCAAATTGGTACATTGGCTTCTTTTCGTATTTTTATGCACTTGTCGGTGCAGATTTTCTCTTGTTATAAAAATAGGACACCTTTAACCAAAACCAATTTTAGCTATTTTGGACAACAAATAAGTCTAAATATGATTTTGGTTAAAGATGTCATAATTTCACAACAAGAGAAAATGTCGACTGTAAATGCACCGAAAAGTGCAAAATACGGCCGGTACGGCAGGTTTGAATCACTAAGTCATATTGAAATACCTATCACCAGGCTTTATCCAAGCAAGAATAAAAATATAGAAACACTGCAAGTTTCTTACAAGGAAATGGTTAATCCCTTCTGGCATGTCAGGTGCGCACTGGTTAAACTGCATTGCGATTTATAATAATTTTATTGCACTTCCCACTTCAATAAATGAAAAATAATGTGTATTTAAATGTAAATTCTATTTATTGCTCTCAATAGCGAGATTGGAGAAGAAATCAATCATTTTCTGCACTGGATGTGATGAAATTATTGGACACCTAATGTAGTCTTACCAGTGTACACATGAATGAAAAAAAACTCAAGACTTTTGTTTCATAGTTACTTGTAAGGCAGAAAAATACAGCATATTTAAAAAAATCGAAAATTTCTGGGCAATCAGCATGACCTCACCAAAGTCTGCATAAGTTTGAATTTGAAACCAACAGGTAATGTGCACAGTTCAACAGCTGATTAAAGTTTCCAATTCTTCAACTCATAAGTTTTTCATACGGCCACGCGTACGGTCGTGCACGGTATTGGTCGTCTCACCGTTCGAGGTAGAAGTTGAAGCTCGGGCGGGCATGGCAGTCTCATTTATTGTCGTTGTTGTCTCGGGTGTAGTAAATGCCGCATTGTCCATGTGTTGACCGTCCCTGATTTTTCCGTTCATGCGTAATTTGTGCCCTGTAGTTTTTGTATATGGCTCCTCAAAGTACCCTCGACCAAATTGGACAGACCCACATTTGTTTGACACACCGTGCACGTGGCTGACCTCTCATCGTGACGGGAGAACCACAGTTTATAATCATCCAGTCTCAACTGTTTACATTCGCCCTAGGCTAAACTCCAAAGCAACGCGACCGTCCTCATCATTTCACAAAGAGAAAAACATGTCACTGCAATTTGACCAATGGTGGCAGTTCTGGATATGTAAATTAGTACAGATGTCAAGAGCGTGAGCCAATCAGCTGTCGACATTTTGACCTCGACCAATACACGTCACAAACTCTGAATAACTATTCAGCGGGAAAGAGTCACGAGCTTAGTTCAACCAATGGACTACACAAAATATGTAAATGAGCTGTCTGACCTCGTTCCAATCTGGCGAAATTCGGTCACCGGCAAATATGAATGCTTAAAGGGGCATCAAATGAGAACAGTCTCCGGGCAGGAGATCAAAACTACACATGTGCAGAAGAAAAAAGAAAAACTGAAGAGTGATACTAATGTAGGGTTTACCCTTGGTAAACCCGACAAAAATGATAGACAGCATTCAGGTATGTACAGTATTAAACGCAACATTAAAAGGGTGTTAGAAAATGATGCTGACTTACTGAAAAGATGCCGTATGATTGCACAGACAAATATACTGACTGTTTCTAAGAACCAAAAGTGATCCCTGTGATGATTTGTATCCCAGCCATGCTCTTTTGTAGCTGTTCATGTGGTCATCTTGAATGACATTACCATGCGGTCCAATACACCGGTGTTAGATACAACTATTTGTAATAGCCCTATCAAGTCATCCGTCGGAAAATGACGAGACCGTCAGATGGAAAACACGACCCGAATGAGAGAGCATTTATATAATCCAAGTTCGTATTCAGAACAAAGTACCTGTGAGGTCCGACACCAACCAAGAACAGAATAATATTTTCCTAAAATATTTTTGACATTTAAACATGTTTTGGGTTTTCTCATTACTTCCCTTACGTATTCAAAAATCCAAACATAACGAACATTCAACATGTGTGAATGTTTAACGTTTAACGCATGTCTGAACCCATCAAGTTTAGGTTATTAAAATATCCCATACCTCATTACTTAAAATATGTATAAAAAGTGTAAACAAGGTGGCACTGATGTGTTCCAACATGTGTTAAACATTAAACAATTATATCTATACATTTTCGGAAATAAACGTATGTTCTTTCTAACAACAGCTTGGCTTTGGTGTTGGCAATTTCAACGGCCATTATGTTGCGACCGGGGACTGTCTAATTCATTTTGATTGAAAACCATTACTATTGAGGAAGTCCAGAGTTTAATTTTTCTTGTTCTGAGATATTATAATACAAGCTTTGAGGAGGACCTATGTGATCCAAGTTTTTACAATGGTTGTCCATGTAATTCTTCTGAAAGAAATGAAGCCTATGCTGACAATGATGCCCATATTGGTTGATGGTTTCAGGTATGTTTTGTTGGTATGAATATCTCGGTACACAGATTAAAAGGGGTATGTTGTCAGTATGGTGACACCCAGTATGGACAGTCTATGGCGTGACCATCAGTGCTGTCTGGTGCTGCTCTCTAAAACTACTGATTACGTTGACTTTGATTCTCTGTGGTGTCTGTTACATCGACGAAGGCTTGTATATCTGTGGAGGCATTTGTGGAGTTGCGCGGTTCTTTGATGTTTTTGCCGGTCTTGGCTATTGATTCATTAGCATGAAGGACAGTGGCCGGTGGATATCTAGTTTTTTGGGGTGTACTCTTCTACCTGTAATGTACTTTCATTTGGGTTTGCTTCGGCTCCCTTCAGACCAGCTTTTTGACTGTATACCGAGGAGCACAGTGGTGATGGCGGGGCCTGCTTGAAAATGACTGTTGTGTAGATGAATATAGCATCTACGCTGGCGGAGGAATTGTCTGTGACAAGAGCTTCCGTTGACAATTCTTCTTTCCAGTCTCTCAAGCCTGGAATTTAGGCCTCCGAGTTGAAGTATTTCAATTACAACACATATAAGGGAAGTGGGAAGAGGTACCGACATACTGACTGCGTCACATGACTTCACAGAATAGTCTTCTGATTAACCTATTCTAAAGCACATACCAAGAATCTAACGATTCGTGATATGTGTTGCATCTCAGGTACGCTTCTATTGTACCTGTTCATGTGGCAACTTGGATGATATGACCACACGGCCCCTAGCACCGGCATAAGCGGTATTAGATACAAATCTAGAGAGCTATGATGGAAATGCTCTGACAACTCGTATACTGGTAATTGGTGAGCTGTTTCGCTGTGACAACTCGTACATTGGAGATTGGTGAGCTGAGCTCACAATCTTTAGATCAAATCCGATTTTTATTATAGGTTTGCATCAAATTCCGATTATTATTGGTAATACACGCGATTGTTTCTCGGAGGTGGAGTCTGTTCTTTCTTCATAGCTGCCTGTTGTGGTCGTCTGCTGGGCATGATATTCGATGGTTGGTTCACAATAGTTTTCTGAATTATCTAATTTATCGAACTTGGCAGATGATAGCTCGTAGCACTCATAGTGTAACCAAATGTTCCAGCCTTCATCCCAGATAGAAAAATCTTGAAAAAGCTGTTCTGGATTTAGGGAACCTGGCGTCACAGTATCGCACTCATCGGGTCTGGCTTGAGCAGTTGACAGATGTACTGTTTGTGGATTAATATTGTCCGGTAGGAGGGGTTATCCATGGATAAAGGGTGTTTATTTCAGTTGGACGGTTTGCTGTCCTGTCAACGTGTGTTGTTCTGAGGCGCTGGTTTGCATCACATCACTGATTGCAATGACTTTTCTGAGCTCTGGGGACTACACTATGCGGTTCTTGATGTGAGATTACGACATTTCATTCGATCATATAACGTGAAGTTCTTATGTTCTCCTTGGTTTGTAGAAGGATTGGTATATGGTATGTCAAGTCCAGGGTTTTCAATAACAAAGTCAATAAAAGTGTTGGTCATTCGATGTTATGATGATTGGTGTATGGTACATAGACTATGGATTCTAGAGAACTGCTTCCGGTGTTCGCAGGGTTTGATTTTAAGAGAATCTTCCATATAAGATTACACTGAGTTCCATTTTAGAGTCATGTAAACATGTGGTATCTTGCGTTTGCGAGTATAGGTTGATCGCCTTATTGAAGAACTCCTATGCTGGTGCAGTAAGCTGGATTATCGAGATGGAGGATTTGAGGTCAACTGTCTATTGTCTGAATGCGGCCTCTAATTTCTTTCTAAAGATTGTGAAGCGCTTACCGGATTTGCTTGATTCGGGCTTTGGGACAGACTGTTTGGGGTACGACCGCAATACTTGAGGGTTAGAATTTAGATTAATCACCACAGTGTGGTTTTGAAAGTTCTCGAATGAAAGAAAGAAGAGGTGATCCAACGGCTTTAGGAAAGAGGGTATATCACAGCTCTTCAGCAAATGTTAAAAAGTTCACGAGTCGGTATAACGGTATAAATAAATCAATTTGCAAGAAAAATTAAAGTTCTTACACTGGCACTGGAAGAGAATATATTTTAATCAAGAGTGATGATCACGGTCTATTTTTGAAAGTATACACGTCAATATACTTACCCCATTCAACATGAATGCATAATATTGTTGTATGGATGCCTTGGCTTCAGCGTCTTTCATCGCTGGTGTCGATGCCACCGCTAAATTATACCAACTGTAGAAACATAAAATAGATAAAGAAAAATGCCTGTTTAGCATTACTATGATTACATTTTCCGATATTTAATAGGAATATTATGTACTTAGTTTTTAGAAGCAAACATTAAGAAATGAATAAGAGATGTTATGTCTACAAATCTCTGTCTACAAATCTCTGTTACCAGAGCACCTGTTAAGTTTGAAGCGTTCACACTTCTCTGCCATCAAGTACTGTGACGATGCAGAAAATAGCCCACTTTGAAGAGGAAGAAAACGACGTTCAAGGGAACTCGAAAGAAATGTTTTTTTTTCGAAATCTAAAAGTCTCACATATTCACATATAGTGTGAAATTACAAATATTTGTATTTGCAAATTTAGCAGAAGCTGGTTTGGCTTCGACTTGTAAAATCTAAGTTTTTCGAAACATGTTTCCTAACATATAAAGCAGATACGAGCAGGAAATATTGACATGTCACAATGATTTATTTCCCGTAACTTGCTTAGTTGTAAGCTCCCATTGTTCCCACTTCACAAACTGAGTTCACAATGTTAATAAACAGCAAGAATTGGTTGGAGTACTACAAGATCAGTCCTACTGTCACTCAAAAGTTCAAGATGGCGACCAATATGAAGGCTGTATCTCCAAACTGATCTTTTACCACAACTTGTGACAAGTTTTCAGAATGTGTATGTAAATGCTATTTGTGGAACAGTGGGCAAACAGATGAACAAACATTTGTAACTCAAATTAAACAAGCCATGGCTTGAAAAATTCAAATTAGCAAACAGGAAGATTGAAGTTATATGACACTTATATATTATATGTTGGCACGTGAACTGGAGAAGCCCAGCTGCAACCCCTTCGATTTGAAATATCTTCGTATCTTACAAACGAAACAGTGTTTCCGTTTGTTTGTATTACTGCCGCAGTCTTTGGCTAATTAACTTCGCAAGGAGCAGATGTACCGGTCCCTCAAACAGGTTTTGAAAATATGCAGCTACCGCCCATCAAAGGGCGAATATGCTGTCCAATGATTGTATGTACAAGTTGTAGGGAACCCCCCACTTCAATTATACGGTGAATGGGAAACAACTTCGCCAGGATTTAGTCAAAAGTAAAAAATAACCTCGATAAAACGTTGAATTACCCGCGCTAAATTATCATCGATATGAAGACGTTTTCTCGATGTTGATTTAACGGAGAATTGATAATGCCATATTTCCACCCGTCGAGAATATCTGGAGATATTCAATGTCGATACCAAGTTAATGTAGCCCTTCTTGCGGTAAATCAGCGTTAATATGCCAACGTTGAATCAACTCTGCCTCAAGATTGAATTATCAAATTGTCATCAAATTTCGATCCTGTTTCAACGTTGGTGCAAAAATCCTAAATGCAACGTCAATGCAGGGATCATTTAATGACCGAAATCAGTGTTGATATGTCGACGCTGTCTTAACAACCGGCTATTGTGGTTATTTTGTCATCGAATTAAACCCACCGAGGTTGTTAAGCTGGACTGAAGTCGCAACGTGGAACCCAAATATACCATTGCAAGGTTGATCCACTTATAACCACCTCTTATCTATCGCTCCAATTTACAGCGCTTAAATTTTATAAAACTGCTTGCTGAAAACCGTAGAAACATTTTAACAAGGGGTAAATTTTTTGGTATGCATTAATAGTTTTTGTGTGTGAAGGTGATTCCATTGGATATCACCTGTGCGGGCGTTATTCTTGGTTCAATATTTCCCTGGTCTGTAAATAATTAAAGCTATCGGTGTGTACCGTTTTGTGATTTCTGAGAATGCTATCGGTGCAAAGGACTTGGCTCGCTCTAGCGAGCTTATGGCCCCCATGCAAGACGTGTGGTTGGAAGGCCAAAAATGAAACATGATTAGCTTGAAAGAAATTGCTCAGTTATCATATAATCATATTTTGTTGTATGCTCAGAATAATTATGGAACATTGGCATAAGAAAATCTTAAAGTAGTGGATTTGTGCACAATCGTTTATTTCTATATGAAAAGGGCATCCTTTACTCTCTGTAAACATATGCAGACAGTCCAGAACCAAATCTCGAGAAGAATTTATTGTCATTAAAATTGAAGGATTTTTGTAAAATTACCAGTTTCAGCTCCACAGATTCAGGCACGTCGTGTTGTTCATTATACATAGTTATACAACCGTTTCATATTTAAGTGCCTCCTGTTGCGGATCTGTTGGTTTGAATTTGTGAAGCTGGGATGCATTTGTCCCTTGTTATAATCTGATCAAGCTTTTGAACAGCACTGTCCCGGGAATAGATTGTTCGCCAGTCTTATTCTTGGGTATGAGATTCTAATCGACTTACCATCAGATGATATCGAATTAATCAAAGTAACGGAATCGAATCGAGCTTCACAAATATCGTGAAGAATACAGAGGACAAATCGCACGTTGTAACAGCGTATTCTCTAATTCAGCCTACTACTGGCTATGACAGCAAACAACAAGTGTCGGAACAAGGATGTTCAGTCTAAGGACGTTAACACCACCGACGTTTTTCCACATGATGGACCACTCATTGTCCTTGCATATGGAAGCCTTAGTTCGTACATTGAAAGTATAAGTTATCGTTGCGCTTTCAAATCCGTTACCTTGAATGCCTTTCATATACATGATTCTTGCGTCCATACATAATTTGTTTTACAACATAAAACAAACTCAAATATCTACAATAATTAAACGCACTGTACTATGTTTTCAAACACACATGACATACGTAACCTTCTTTTTCGCGTCTCACAACTGATTGTCAGTTCAAGAGCTAGCAATAGACCCAATTTGGAGAGCTTGGAGCTCAAAGAATTATGGGCTTGAAGTTCAGACCTCAGACAGTTAAGACCCCAGAATATGAAGAGCAGTCCTCAAACTGTTAAGACCTCGGCGAATAAGAAACTTTCGAATACAGGAGTTCCGACGGAACCGAAAGTGACTATGTTGACCAGGATGAGCTGTTCCAATTTTATGGTCCAAAAATAATGTGGAACAAACGCAACTGCAACAAGATAACTCTAAACCAAATTTGAGTCCGTTGACTCATTCTGATTTTATAGTTTAGCGATTTGGCTTCTATCGTTGATATCGTCATATCGAAATCTTCTGTTATGTTGATATGGAAACCGGTTATCGTGGTTGTTTTGTCATCGAATTAAACCTTATGACACCGAAGTTGTTAAGCTGGACTTAAGTCGCAACGTGGAACCTAAATATACCATTACAAGGTTGATCCACTATATCAACGTTGAGATGTAGCAGATTTTTAGATTTCATATAATACATAGTGTGTAAGCTAACGACAATAATGAACAATTTTGGTTCTCAACCGGGAGTCTCGAAAAAACTCTGTGTGGCGAAATGACGTTGATTGAACGGCGGGCCTCAACATTAATTCGACATTTTGATGTTATAACGTTGATTCAACGTCGGCCTATTTGTATCTAATACCGCTTATGGGGCTAGGGGCCGTGTGGTCATATCATCCAAGTTGCCACATGAACAGGTACAATAAAAGCGTACGTGAGATACAACACAAATCACGAATCGTTAGATTCTTGGTATGTGCTTTAAAATAGGTTAACCGAAAGACTATACTGTGAAGTCATGTGGCTCTGCCAGTATGTCGGCACCTCTTCCCACTTCCCTTATATGTGTTGTAATTTCAACGTTGACATTTGAGCGTTTTCTCAAAGTTGGCTATTTGTAAACTGGATTAATTTTCAACGTTTTTAATGTTGATTTTGTTAGTGTTTACTGTGCGTTGACATCCCAACGTTGAAATAACGTCGACATTTAAACGTTGATATAGTGTCCTCACCATGTCTGATGTTACATGTATATCACAGTTATTCCAATGTTTCTTAAAGCGACGTTAAATCGATTTCTTTCAACGTTGGTGCGACGTCATTGTTTCCGCTGAGCTGTGTGAGACAGAATGACGTTCGAACAATGGCGATTTTCCTGAATCTTAATCAAGAACTGTCATTCTTTCTCATGTGCAATTTTTTCCCACAGTGAAAGTTATTTTGGAATCCATAAATTAAATAGCAACAATATCCTACGAAAAACATACAGTCATTCCTTTTGCAATATGGGCTGCTAATGAGGAATTCTGAGACGTTAACTGGTACCTAAAGTATTTGCTATCTCCTTAGCATCTCTTTTTCCTCCTCCCCTGCATTTTACTCTTTGGGTTACTCGAAATACTGTCAATGTTTTGCAAGTAGATATTTAGTGCACAGACAAAATTCGATGGTGCCGTGTCTATTAATGTCAATACATTTTAATAGTATAACACGGCTATAGGTCTATTCGATGGAGTTCATTAAAATGTTCATAGAATCCTATTTTGTTGTATGCTCATGATAATTATGAAACACTGGCATAAGAGAATCTTAAAGTAGTGGATTTGTGCACAATCATCTATTTCTAGATGAAAAGGGCACCCTTTACACTCCGTACACATGTGCAGCCAACCCAGAACCAAATCTCGAGAAGAATTTATTTTTATTAAAATTGAAGGGTTTCCGTGAAATTACTAGTTTCAGCTCCACAGATTCAGGTACGTCGTGTTTTCCATTATACATAGTTATACAACCGTTTCATATTTAAGTGCCTCCTGTCGCGGATCTGTTGGTCTGAATTTGTGAAGCTGGGATGCATTTGCCCCTTGTGATAATCTGATCAAGCTTTTGAACAGCGCTGTCCCGCGAATAGATTGTTCGCCAGTCTTATTCTTGGGTATGAGATTCTAATCGACTTACCATCAGATGATATCGAATTAATCAAAGTAACGGAATCGAAGAAAGGAGCTTCACAAATATCGTGAAGAATACAGAGGACAAATCGCATGTTGTACCAGCGTATTCTCTTATCCGGTCTGCCACCGGCTATGACAGCACATAGCAAGTTTCGGAACAAGGATGGCCAGTCTAAGGACATCATAACCTACGACGTTTTTCTACACGATGGTGGACCGCTCACTGTCCTTGCATATGGATGCCTTAGTTCGTACATTGAAACTGAAAGTTATCGTTACGTTTGCAAATCATTTACCTTGGTTGCCTTTCATATACATGATTTGTGTGTCCATACACAATTTGCTTTAAAACATAAAATAAATATCTATATAAATTAAACGGACTGTACAATGTTTTCAAACACACATGCGTAACCTTTTTTCGTCCCTTCTGACGCATCTCCTATAATAAAGTCTCACGACTGTTTGTCCATTCCAGGGCTATCAAAAGACCACATTCGAAGAACTCGAAGCTCAGAGAGCTAGGGCTTGGAGTTCAGACCTCGGACAGTTAAGCGCTCAGAACATGGAGAGCAGTTCTCGAACTGTTAAGACATCGGGGAGTAAGAAACTTTCAAATACAGGAGTTCGGACGAAACCGAAAGCGACTCTGTTGACCCGGAAGAGCTGTTCTGATTTTATGGTCCAGAGGCAATGTGGAACAAACGCAATTGCAACAAGGTAACTCTATACCAAATTTGAGTCATTTGACTCATTCTGATTTTAAAGTTGCAACGGTTTGGCTTCTATCGCTGATATCGTCATATCGAAATCTTCTGTTATGTTGCTATGGAAACCATTAAACTGATCGCAATATACCCAAATCCGAGAGGCTCGAAATGATGTATATCAAATTCGAAGTATCTACTACGGTTAAACTCCTAGAGTGATTACGTCATGCTAACGTCGTCGTACGGACAGATGGGCAAACAGACAGCCAAACATCCAATCGGGCAGACGGATTGACGGTCCCATGACCCCATCCGGCAAATACCGGTGGGATAAAACAAAAAATAGGGTTACTCACAAGTCATACACCAAATTATCTGTTACCATCAGTAACTCAACGTTATATGTTAGTGCTGCTCGCTTCTGTCTTCTCGGGGGTTTGGGTCTGACTTTATCAGTATCATCATCGTCATCTATAGAGAAAACAAACCTTTGGGGAATGTAAACCCTCGCCCTTCAGTTCTAGATTAGAACTGTTCCCAAGACACATCCCGAAACGTATAAGATACGGAGCCCTGAAGGAGACAATCTACCCACCCCAAAACACTTGTCTCCGGCACCTGTGGCTTCTGCTTATACATGTATTTCCCTATATAAAGGGTAATTTCCCCCTTTAAATTCAAATTCATCATGATATACAGAAAGAAGATCGTTTGGTAGACAAATATGTCTGTATTGGGATGGTTAAGATATTAACTTCACCGTTATAGTAGTTTAGACAGTTGATTTATTATTCATATTACAAATATTACATATGCATATTTAACGTATTGAGATAGTTCTGGAAAGCGATACCTAATATAGTAGAAAAGAACCACATTTACCCAAAACTATGAAATCACCACGAAAGTCTGTGCTAATGTTGACCTCGCGGACCATGTGGTACTCTTCTATACTCCTTTGTGTGCTATCAGTCGGTTGGATTTCTCCATCTTCTAAAGGGTATATCGCGTACGTACTTAGTCCACTCGAAAATGTCCCTTCCTGTTTATGCATATAAAAACATTAAAATGAAATGAGCTTTAAACTTCATTTTGGGTATCATACATAAACTCTCAACACGATATTTTGGGGTCCAACTTTTTCTTTTTTCATTGGCTGCTTGAGTGATACCACAATAGAGACATGTCCTCCGAAGGTGTCGAAGATATTTTTTCATGAAATTCGAGAGACGCTATCGACACATATCAAATTAAGGCACCAGAATGCCGAAATATTGAAAAGTCCAAATATAGAATGTTGGAATTTAGTGGGTCACATAGGTGTGGCGCAGGATAGGGTGGGGCGAGAGACCTGGGATTTTCGATACCTGAGATTCCATGGGCCAGGCTTGCACCCTACAGTAGAATGGGCCGACTGCGCATGCGCGATGAGTAGTGCGCGATGAGTAGTATAGAAAGGGCATGCGATCTCCCTATCCCTATAAACTAACCCATGGGGGTGAATGAACCCATGGGGGTGAATGAGCCATGGGGAGTGAATGAGAACTCGTCATGTTAATTCGCTAAATCGGTTAACAACAGTCATCTACCTACTTACCAATTTATAATGACAGCTACCCCCGATTTGATCTTGACACATGACGCCTATCGCTGCATTTCGCTGACGGTCTTGGTAGCATCGCATATACTGATAAAACAAAGACAATGAAAACAGAGTTTTATACAAGAAATATCATTTGCCTTTGGGGTAGAGGTTTTACAGGAGAGAAGTAGTGTAAAACCTGGCATCCCATGTCAGATACAGAGGGTGCAGTTTGCAGGTGTAAGATTACAAGACGAGGAATAAAATTAGAACGGCCTGGCGGGTTTTCATAGGCGTGCTCAATGATTATTTCACGCGCGGTTAGTGTGGGAAAGTTTATATTTTAGGGCAAGGGCGAAGCTCGCACTAACTGTGCTTAATATAGCCATTGAGCACGCCTATGAAAATATTATTTCTGTTCTTATTGCACTACCCAAATTGAGTATCAACAAGGATTATGATGAAAAGTTGAAAACATATTTTCAACTTCGACAACCTTTCCCTTTCTTGAAAAAACTCGTTCACTGATGCTCTCGTTTCGGTTGGCATCTTGCCGATGTCAGTGCACGAGTTTATGTGGGCTCTCAAATGGGGAGTGATACTGTCAGCTGCGTGGAAATTACGTAAAGATATGTGAATTTGTGTCGCTTTGTTAATCAATTTTACGATGGAAACAACATTAAACTTGAGAAAGAAATTTCATCTTGTAATTTACGTGTATGTTTTATTCGATTGTTGAAAGCTGATATCCCTTTCCTCATCCGGCTTGTGAAAAGGAATCTCCCTATAAACACCTGCGCTTGATGGGTGTTGATTTCACATGAAACGTGAAATAAATGCACGGTTAGCGCGATGTTGTTGACACAAGTGTTATACAATCTCTAACGTCAGTATAATATACAAACTGACAGAACAAGTGTATAATAACAATAAACAATCTAAAATAGAGAATTACTCAGAATTTTCATTATATAGTTTCATTTCATTTGTGTTTTTATTTAATCGTTTTGTGTGTGTGTGTGTTTTTTTTAAGTACATCTTGCCATTGTTTATTAGATTTATCTGGCTTTTATCGTGCGATGATCCAATCATTTTAAGAGCCTCAAGTTAATTTGTCCATGATTGTATGGTCGCACGTAGAAAAGTAAATGATGTTACTGGTACAAGAATGACGACGTCTGGTGACGTAAATGTGACCATTCAACTTACCAGGAAAGCCTCCATCGGCAGTTCACATAGACCTGCTGGACTCAGGTAAACATGTACTGGAGGATGCTATTATACTAATAATTACTGTAATACTGTACAGGTGGGAGATGGGCAATATGATCCAATATGATCGACAAACCATTCAACCAAGTGGGAAATCGAGCATTATTTTCAGCACCTGTGTATGGAATAACAACGTAACGCCATTTTTTGATAGAGGGAGGGAGGGAATTTGGCTTAGTGTCACACTCAAGTTTGTTTCACTCATATGGTGACAGTCAGTTTGGTTGGTGGAGGAAGCCGGAGTACCCGGAGAGACCCACCGCCCTTCGGCAAGTAACTGACAGACTTTCACACATGGACCAGCTGGGTTCGAACCCGTGCCGGTTCAGCGGTGTGAGGCTAGCGGTCACCAGCGAAGCGCCTTAGACCACTCGGCCACTTTTTGATAGAGTAACATCATTTTCCCCGTAACGGAGATATTTGTCGGCTCCGATACCTCAATATTCGCGATCACATTGGTGTTCCCGTTAGCCATATTCGCCTTTCCAATCCTCTAGTTAGAAAGGCCGACTAAACTTATTGGTCGATGGTGACCATACTGTATTACAAAGCAAATATTCTGAAAACCCCCTGAAACGTTTCGCATCGATCATAACAGTGGTTTGGAACAACAAATCCAACAGGAACAAAAATCCAAGATGTGCTCTTATTGGCTTTCGTTACGTCTTCATTTCGATGAACTGTTTCCACACTTCATCGGTCGACCGGTATCGACAAACGGAGAGCATAAACAATTGGGGAAATTAAATGAAGTAGGAAAAATAATAATCTGGCTTGGAATGCTAAAATAGGCGTCCATACCTGCAAAGAGGGAATTGTTTCTGATTGAATTTCACCATCTAGTATGACGTAAATAGGTTTGGTTGTGTTGATACGATCGTTCAGCTGAAGATTTAAATTTGTTTCTTCCCTTCCGATATTCATGGTGAACGATAGGATATCCTTCAGGCACGAACTGGAATCACGTTTGGACCGCTTCGCACTCTCTCTTTCCAGCAACTTCACCAATACGATATCTGAAAACAATTGCAACACATGTATGACAAAACATTCCTTTCGAGCACTTTATTTATCCGGTTAAACTCTTTCTACACAATACATATCCGACTCATGTTTTTCTCACGGATGTCCGCACTTTAATTTAATAGTATTTCTCTCATAATTTTCGTGACATTTCCTATGATGTATATGTCGGAGGGCATGAATGAGTCGATTCATAAATTAACAATTAAATAGAAAAGTGACCAACTCCAAGCATATGGCTCATTTGAACAAAGTGAGAAGGCAAGCCCATTAGTATATTCTGCGCGGTGCAATGTGTAAGTCTGTCAAGCTGGATAACAATTTTATGGTCAGGTATAGCATATACACGCGAAATGACAGACAGACAATAACTCAGGTGATTCAGAAGGCTCGGAAAATGTGGCGTGGGTGCTCCGCAACCCGATCCGAAATATCTATCATTAAACAGATTGTACCATTGTCCTTCATTCTTGTACAAGAGGAGAGGTAATAATTGCACTGTCGGCAGTTTTCCTGGGCGAAGGTTTGTGTGGGCAATAACAAGCGTCTGGTCCGTCATTCATAATCCAATCGTCGTCCATCAAAGAATATCCGCGTCCACAATCCAAAGACCTTTTCCATATCCCAACATATATATATTGCAGTAGCACCAAATTCAAAAAGACAACCATAGTATACATAAACATAGGCTAGTTTCCTGGAAGAGAGAAGCGGTCAACAGTTTTCAGTGATGCCGGCAAGACATCATGATGTTCCAAAAATATCAAATCCGTATCGCTGATCAGTATTCTTAATTCATATGATATGCGTTGTAAAATCGTCATCTAGAGAATGTATCTCACGCTTTGATTGTTCCTGTTCATATGAGCACCATGAAGATCTTGAAATACATGGGCTCATACAGCCCCTAGCCCCGGGTTAAGCGGAATTAGACGCAAGTTATGAAACTTAACGCCACAGGTCTTGCACGCTACACTCGCATTTTGCTATCACCATGCGATTCGTATCGCCAAACTTGGGAAACTTTGAGTGGAGGTGCTTGGTAGTATAGTCCTGTGTTATAAGTTTTTGCAATAATGTTTTGTGATACCAAGTCCCACTATAGTTCAAGTTAATCCTTGGATAATGCTCTCCTGCCCCGGTGTCGGCGACACTGGTTCAATGGTATACAGCACATGGGTCACCGCGTGTGCGTGTTGTTCTCATGATCTCTCCCCTATGTTTATATCATGAAGCGGGTTTTTCAACTATTGATAACTGGTGTAAATATGATAATATGGATAGAATATTCCTACTATTCCAAGAAAGGACCAATAAGCTTACATTTATGATAATTTTGGCAGGTCAAGGCAGCATTGTTCAAGGATGAACTTGAGCTATAGTGGGACTTGCAATTACAGCAGAGGAATTTGGAAGCCAAGATCCGTTGCAAGTTGCAAGTATTTCGACGACGCTTGTAGCACGTCAGGCTGTCGCAATGTAGCGCGCTCAGCATGACCGAGATCGACACACATTTATAGACAGAAAACTGGAGCGCTACTTGGAGTCACACATCAACCCTATCACTCTATAAACCGTCCAGTTATTGAGCTTATAGGGCAGGTTAAGGTGGTCGAGTGGGGGGAAAAAGATGTCGATGCGTTCAATATAAGGCATTTAAATATATGTCATATTTTACTTAAGTAGCCTTCGACCTATTGGTATCCGGACTAACCCTAACCGTGTTATACATGTAGTTCTTCATTTTTAGGAATATGCCCTACTTCCGCTATATATTATAATATGAAAAAAAGAGAAAAAAAATGGAAATTCATCCCAGTCAAGTTGAGTGAGATACACTCAAATATCACTCAAGTTTGAGTTGATAACGCACTCAAGTTGCGTGAAATTTTTCATTCAAATGCTTAAGTGGGAGAAATTTGTCCTCTTACTTGAGTGAAATTTCACTGAATGTTTTTAAGAGAGTGCTTCATATTTACGAAGGCGACGGGGAGTTGAAATTTAAAATTGTTGCAGTGTGTTGAAAGATGTCCATGAATGTATAACTTTTACAACGCGGTGGAAACGTTTTTTTTCATCGCAGTTCACACCACCACCATTCACATCCGCAGGAAAGACCAGAAATTTCACGAAAAGTCAAAAGAAAACAGCGAAAAATTAGAAAGATATCAATGTCCTCTAACGAACACCATATCCACGGCATAGAATCGATAGTGCACCTCTAAGGCTACTCGCTCTTGGAGGTATAAAAGACTCCATCTGTCTGCCTGGCAGTGCTTTGTGGTTCATGGATAAAGTCTCAAACTATTATTTTATAGTAAACTGTATTTCACGGAACATTTGGGATGTTGGTGGTTATATCCACACTAAAATCATACTCGTATAAATCATAGTTTCCTCATTCATGAAAATAAAGTGTGAAACAACCTGTACACGCGTGTTTCAGGTGAAACTTCAACAAAATTCAACTAAGAAGTGGTGGACTGTTTTTATTTTAGTCAATTAGACTACCTGACATTTCTAAGGTGCATCTAGAGGAATAAACATACAGCAATTTACAATTAAATGGATATACATGATATCAGGAATCGATGTACAACAGCGCTGCATCTTTTCTCTACACCTGTTACTGTACCAACAATCACAGGCTCTGGATCGGCATCTTCATGTGTTCTTTGGTTATTGGATTGGTCCATGCGAAAATAAAAGAAAAGAAAAAAAGAAAGTAAAATAAAGATATACTCCACAGAAAACGAATTTAGAGCGAAGCCCTCTATTTTAACTCCGAGATAGCCCTTCTATACCGCCAAGAGAGTATCTCTTAGATAGACACTATCGACTGTATGCCGTGATACCGTCGGTTTGAATATAGCTACAGAAACTATATAGCTATATTCTCAAAAAGTTCACATCGAAACCCCAGAGAAAAATAATACTCGGATTTATTTCCCTGACTCTGGAGGATTTGTAGGACTGCTAATATTACACAACTAAAACTGATATAAAACGGTGTGAACAGAATATACATGTACATGATGCGCTTTAAGTCTTTTACGCTGATTTGATTTCGAATACCGGTTTTGAAAACGGTTTATATGTGAATTAAATTTGCTTACATTTACAAATGCCTTTAAAATAGATTTAAAAAAAATCATGGTTTGCTTTCGACACTGCTATTTATTCGCATGCTTATGATATTGCATAATGAAAAATTGCAGAGTTCCTCTTTCACAGGTTCGGGTGGGGTTGTATTTGATGATCAACCATATGCATTAGCCTTTTAAAAAATTCTTTCTACTAATTTTTCGGGGTGAATGTTCACCAGAGAGTTTTATTTTCAGATTAACACGATTATGGGGTTTTAGAATAATATATAATATGAAAGTAATGAAAAGTTAACATTTTAGCAGCTATAGAATTATCAAAAGAGACATACACACAACACCTTGAACACATCCCTGTAATGGACCGCCAGTTTAGATTCTTCTCAACTGATGATTTACGTCGCATGACGCAGAATGAATAATAAATAACACCGGTACTCTTCAAATATGGGGACATAAGCTTATAGTCTACAAATACTTTCACCAAAACAAATATTTTCCCATCACTATACCGATAAGCAATGTTTGTTAAATGTGTACGTTTGGTTTGTACAAGAAGAATGCGCTATGGTATCGTGACAATTGATGGCATAGAGGAATTATTATAAATCGACACTTAAAAGTTCAACAAGTTTACTAGTTTGTGATGTTTAAATGCTCAGATGTTTGTATTAAACGTCGTAGTAGACAGTAAATATTTACACACTTAGCTATATTTGAGTATTTGTATATGAACTATGCTATCATTTCGTTATTTGTCATTTTATTGGTATTGGAGGTGAGTAATATTAAGTGAAAGTTCGATTCATGCCTAATACATGTATATGACCAGATCTTTGCAGACAAACATTCTCCTTCCAGTTGGTATAGTATTTCAGTGCATATTCAACTCCCTTACAGCTGCTATAGTTGTAGAAATTCTAAACTATATTCGACGACTGTGATATAGGGTTTGCTATTTCTCTTTTTATAAATATAATATAAATGTTTTACTTTCATTCTTCAATAAATACAAATTATAATATCGTCATAAACGGCACCTCTGATAAACCAAGTCCTTCTTGAGATCTTTAATTTCTGACCCTCTATCCGTAACTGTAAAATTTAGACCGGATCAAGATAACATTGACAATTTTTTTACTTTGGATTACAGATCAGCGGTCAAAATATTGAATAAAGGGCTAGAGAAGGAGTAAGATCAGGGTGTCGGATCGAGAGGAAAACAGTTCAAGGACTCGACCAATCAGAATCAAGTATGAGACCACATGTTTCGTCACGTGTTAACGTATAAAAGCGTCGCCATGTTTGTACACTATAGAGAGATGGATTCAGTATAATCATTCCAATCATTATATCAGTTCGAACACATACTATAGAACCATGCATTTACATGAATGTTATTGGGAGGATAAATATAAGAGGAGGCAACTCAATTTTTAACTTGAAGACTACATGCGTGAATTAGCTATATCTTATTCAAGCTATATTATTCAAATTTATGAAGACAATTAATTAAACAAATTAGTAGTAAGGGGAGATAACTCAATTTTAATTTTGAAAACTACAACACGTATGGTTAACTAATTACTCATGCTTCAATATATCTTATCCATTTTGTATGCACATACACATGTACACCTAGATTCCCCACATACACAATATGCCGGTTCATTTCCCCATTAGAAGTTCTTCCTTAGGATAAACGGATTGTATGAAAGGACAATAAAGGATGGCATGTCTATTACAAGTCACATATCATCAATGTATTTGTTTCAACTAACGAGATTCAATAGGTTTTAAAATACACCAATGGATTATACCGTGATATCGTTTATCCAAGACTTTGTAGATAAATGCATTCTATATTAGCATCAATGTACTCAGCATTATACATAATTCTAACCGTAGGCTACTTAACCATCTTTGAAGAATCATTGACCATGTTTGGTCACATGTCAATTTGTTCTATAGAGAAAATACTTTACCATATTCATTTCTTTCCAGTTACTATATCACTGCAGACATGTATTGGATGAATCCATACATGGACGCTATCGTGAGGATGAGAAAAAGAGAAGATACGTTGATTTTGATTATTTTTGATATATTTAGAATATGACACCTTGAACTAGATTAATACTTCGATAAAATATCACGGCAGATATAGTGACTTTGATAGCATTAGATTCGCTTGTGTTCAAGGTGTCATATTTTGGATATATAAAAAAAATCGATGCTAACGTGTATAGGAAAAAGACAAAAACATGCAGAAAGCCCAAAGTCAGTCGACTCTATTTTGCCTAACTTTTGTTTCTTGGCATTTTGTCTGTACCATGCACAGTTATCTTACGATGCACAGTTTTTTTTGTGCGTAGATTTAAAGAAAACAAAATGGCTTTACTAATGTAACACCTGAGGGAGTCTTTCGTGTGTTACCGTAACTGTTTAAGTAATATTGAGGATGTTAAGATAGTCAGACGTCCAGGAAGCGCAATTATTCTTCTTGGTCATTGCTTGAATTGTAATTCAGTTCCTCCATTTTATGTTTGTAGTTATCGTTGCCTATTTCCTGAAGGTTGACATTGAAGATTATTCATAAAAATGTAGGATTTTCCATTTTAGATTCCAACCTTTGTAATAACTGTCAGGCGAGAACTTTATTCTTATTCATACTACACTAGTGTATTCGATATTTAGTTTTAATCCAGATATTTCCGCGAAGAGTCGAAGCAGCAAAGCAAAGATTTTTCCATTCCGTCCAAAATTAAGAAACAATCCGAGGCAAAAGTTAACGCGAGAGTTAATTCCATAATTCCATAGTTTCTGTTTATACTTTTCCCAAGGTTGCAAAAACCTATTGTTTTTTGCCCCCCGCCACAACGCGGCCGGGGGACTTTAAAATGATTCTTGCTTCTATGTGTCCGTGGGTGTCCGTGCATGCCCGTGGATGTCCGTGCATGTCTGTCCGAATGATTACTTCCTAACGTTTTGTTGGATTTTTCCGAAATTCGGCATACACATTCCTTGCGACAAGACGCCAGTCGGTATCGCATTTCAGCAACATCTGCCTGAAGGTGGCGCCACTGGGTCAAAATGGATCTTGCTTCCTTGTGTCGGTGGATGTCAGTTACAAGCGATAACTTCCAAACGCTTTTCTGGATTCTTCCGAAATTCGGCATACGCATTCCTTGTGAGAAGACGCGGTTGCGTACTGGATTTCAACATTTGCCTGAAGGTGGCGCCACTGAGTTTCGCTTCTACGTGTCCGTTCCAGTTAAAATGGGCCTTGCTCTCTTTGTGTCTGTGGATGTCTGTTCAAATTCTTCGCAGGCGATAACTCCCAAAAGCTTTGGCAGATTTCTTCGAAATTTAGCATATACACTCCTCGTGACCAGATATGGGTTGGTATTGCGTTTCAGCAAGATCCACTTGAAGGTGGCGCCACTGGGTCTTGTTCCAATCTTCTGTGCATGTCCGTGGTTTCCATTCAAATTCGTCACAAGCGATAACTTCCAAATGCTTTATCTAATAATTAGGCATCCCTAAATGCGTTTGTCATTTTTTCTTCTTTCTTCCGCTTCTCGCTGTTAGTTTTTAATTTCATGTCGCTTTAAATGAAGGATACCATTTTCTTAAATTTGCTGTCCAGTCCTTCTATCGCACATCATATGAAATCCCCGCAGTACCGAATCCCTATTTTTTTTGAATTTCGTGTCATCTTAAATGAAGGACAACATTTCCTTCAATTTTGCTATCAAATAATTGTATCTCACATCATATATGATTTACCCTAAAGCTTCTGCAGGAACCATTTGTGTCCACATATTAATTACAACTGAGTAACTAAAGTTTGGGTGCACACTGTGCATATGATCAATTTCCTGAATTGAATTGAATTCCACCTTGTGGTTTTTCGGACTGACATATGATGGTATGCAGTTGTCAGTGTGGTTGTTTCATGTACAGGGAGCTTTCTATGGCTTTCATGTCAGCACACCTACCACTACCCTCAAGAAGAGCATGTCCCAATCCCCAGGGGGCCGAGCCACGCCCTTTATCTCCCAAACTAGCCGGCGCCCAATCCTGATATATTGTGTTTGAGCATATATATCTCCAATATATCTTGGCAGAAGCTGAAATTTGTGTGTTGTCTGCAATATTGGGATAATTGCAACCCCAAAAGGTTTCAATTTATCATGCACAGACCCATGTTTTTGTATTTGGTAAATATGCCCCTTGTCTATAGATCTTGCTTTGAATTGTTTTTCGTGCCAATCCGCTTCTGGGTGGCGCCACCTCCGGCCAATTTAAAATTGCATCTCCAGACAATAACTTTTGAAAACCTTAAAGATGCTTTCCAAATTTGCTGTGGTGGTACCTTGCCGAAGATCTGGCTTGAGAATGTTTTTCATGTTGATAGGGGGATCACCTGAAAGCTAAGTTAAGTATTTCCTGACAATAACTTTTGAAAACCTGAACCAATTCATTCCAAATTTGGTGTATAGGTACCTCGCCTCAATTTCTCTTTTGGCATTGTTTTTCATGCCGATCCACATATATGTGGTGTCACCTGGGCGCAAACTTAAAATTATTTTTCCAGACAATAACTTTTTAATACTTGAATGAATTCTGTCCAAATTTGGTATACATGTACCTTATCTGAAGGTTTCACTTGGTATTGTTTTTCTTGTCGATCTGCTCATGGATGGCGCCACCTGTAGGCCAAGTTAACATTTTATATTTCCAATGTCAAGGGATCTTGCCTCAAGATCTCGGTTGGGATTATGTTTTATGCCTATCTGCCTACACATGGCGCTAGCTGAGGGCCAGGGTAGAATTGCATTTCCGGACAGTAACTGTTGGACCTTAATGGATTTTTTTAAATTTGGTATGTGGATACCTACCTTCTTAAGGGGCCATGTTAATGATGTTTTTCTTAAGTTTTACGTTTTCAATTTCTTCAAAAATAATGAATGTTTCCTTTACTAAAGAAGCAATACCAATCGTATTCGATCGACTGTATCTAGTTTCTTCAATATTTGGCATATGCATTCCTTGTGACAAGACGTTGATTGGTATTGCGTTTCAGAAAGATCTGTCTGTAGGTGGCGCCACTAACTTTGAAACGCTTTGAAATGTTGCTCGAAATTTGGTTTCCGGGCAATAACATGAGAACTGCTCATCAAATTCTTCCCAAATTAGGCATGTATACATTGTACCTTGCCATGAGATTTTGCTTGGCATTGTGTTATCCACTTCTGATCAGAAAGTGTGACCACCTGATGACAAAATCTGAAATTTGTTTTTGGCCAATAACTTGAGAACTGCATGCTCATCGGATTATTCACAAATATATCATGCATGTACAATGCCAGGAGATGTTGCATGGGATTGCCTTTCACTCACTTGCAATTACCGGTGGCGCCACCTGGTGGCAAAATCCCAAATTTTCTCCGGGTAACAACCATGACCTAAGATGTCGCCTGAGATTGCATTTCGCCCACTTGTGCCTATAGGTGGTGCCACCAGGTGTTAAAATCAAAATTTGTTTTCAGCCATTAACTTGAGAACTGCTCATCGAGATCTCCTCAATTTTAGCATGTATCATGCCAGGAGATGTTGCGTGGGATTGCCTTTCGTTCACTTTTACTTACAGATACCAGGTTTGTTTCCGGGTAATAACTTGAGAACCGCTCGTCAGATTCTTCTTAAATCTGGTATGAATATATCATGACATATGGTGTCGCTTGGAATTGCGTTTCGCACACTTGTGCTTACAGGTAGCACCACCTCGTGTCAAATCTAAATTTGATTTCGCTCATCAGAATTTTCTCCAATTAGGTATGCAAATACCATGCCATGATATGTCTCTTGGGATTGTATTTCACCTGCTTCTGCATAATGGTGGCGACACCTGGTGGAAAAATCTGAAATTTGTTTCTGGCAATAATTTCACATCTGCTGATCGGATTCTTCTCAAATTTGGTATTCATATACCAAGATGTCAATTGGGATTGTGTTTCGCACACAAGTGCATACAAATCTACATTTGGTTTCCGGGCAATAACTCCTTTTCAGAGTCTTCCCAAAGTTCGTATGCTGATACACCATGTCATGAGATGATCCTTGTGATTGCATTTCGCCGAATTGCACCTACAGGTGGCAAATTTAAAAGTTTGGTTTCCAGACAATAGGTTGAGGATGCATTCAGCTTCTCGTCAAATTTGGTTTGCAGACAATATGCCTTGAGATGTCACTTGGGGTCGCTTCTCTGTTACATAATTTCCATGCTTCACTACATGGGAACTATATTACAGAAGCAAAAAACGTTCAGTCAACCGTTCTGAGTTGATTTTAAAACTTGGGAAGGCAGAAAGACCCTTCCGCATCCAACGCCTATGAAGTAGAAGTTGCGTCCCTCATGTATATCCCCGGAGACCAACAATGCTAAAAAATATTGCTGCCATTTCGGCGGGGGACTTAGCATCCTCTGGCTGCTTGTTTTTATAAATCCCCACTCTACCGAACCAAAACCTTTTTTAAGTCTGTCATCATATCATTCTCGTTTTTTTTCAGTAGGCTATGATGTCATATATGATCCATAAGGCTTGGCCCTTCATAATTAAATGTGTTTGAAATTGAATTACTTTATTACTCACTTTGCAAATTGTTTGTTTACTTTCTTATTTGATCTACTTTTATGTGTTTTGTACTCTGTCCCACATGGTGGGCTCAGTACAATGAAGAGACTTTAGAGATGTTATCATACAAATATTCCAAACATGAAACCAGTTTGGTCACCATTTATTATTGAAGATAACGAGGGTTTCATTCTGTTAGCCATTGTATAAAACGTTTAATAAATTGATTGGTCCCCATTTTCCAAGGAACTCATGTAATCACCTCTTGGAGGTATATTTGGCGGGGGGGTTATGTTTTGTTTTTTTCTTTGTCACGGACTGTTCGATTCTGTTCGATTCTGCTGGTGGACGTTTCGTCCCCGAGGCCCACCTTTTGGTCTTCGATATATGTTGGCATTTGTGGGAAGTTGATGCTGGGTCGACATCGGGCCTTACAGACTAGTCTTTTGTGTTAATTGCCGGCATTTACATCTGACGACAACACAGCTCACCAATCTCTAATGTAGGAGTTGTCACAGCGAAACAGCTCACCAATTACCAGTATACGAGTTGTCAGAGCATTTCCATCATAGCTCTCTAGATTTGTATCTAATACCGCTTATGCCGGTGCTAGGGGCCGTGTGGTCATATCATCCAAGTTGCCACATGAACAGGTACCATAAAAGCGTACCTGAGATACAACACATATCACGAGTCGTTAGATCCTTGGTCTGTGCTTTAGAATAGGTTTACCAGAAGACTATTCTGTGAAGTCATGTGACGCAGTCTGTATGTCGGCACCTCTTCCCACTTCCCTTATATGTGTTGTAATTTTTTCCTGTACATGGCGAGATTCTGCTGGTGGACGTTTCGTCCCCGAGGCCCGCCCCTTATACAGATCTTTTGGTCTTTGATATATGTGGCATTTATGGGAAGTTGATGCTGGGTCGACATCGAGCCTTACAGAGTAGTCTTTTGTGTTAATTGCCGTCATTTACATCTGACGACAATACAGCTCACCAATCTCTAATGTAGGAGTTGTCACAGCGAAACAGCTCACCAATTACCAGTATACGAGTTGTCAGAGCATTTCCATCATAGCTCTCTAGATTTGTATCTAATACCGCTTATGCCGGTGCTAGGGGCCTTGTGGTCATATCATCCAAGTTGCCACATGAACAGGTACAATAAAAGCGTACCTGAGATACAACACATATCACGAATCGTTAGATTGTTGGTATGTGCTTTAGAATGAGTTTACCAGAAGACTATTCTGTGAAGTCATGTGACGCAGTCAGTATGTCGGCACCTCTTCCCACTTCCCTTATATGTGTTGTGATTTTTTTCCTGTATATGGCGAGATTCTGCTGGTGGACGTTTCGTCCCCGAGGCCCGCCCCTATACATACCTTTTGGTCTTTGATATATGTTGGCATTTGTGGGAAGTTGATGCTGGGTCGATATCGGGCCTTACAGACTAGTCTTTTGTGTTAATTGCCGTCATTTACATCTGACGACAATACAGCTCAATCTCTAATGTAGGAGTTGTCACAGCGAAACAGCTCACCAATAACCAGTATACGAGTTGTCACAGCATTTTCATCATAGCTCTCTAGATTTGTATCTAATACCGCTTATGCCGGTGCTAGGGGCCGTGTGGTCATATCATCGAAGTTGCACATGAACAGGTACAATAAAAGCGTACCTGAGATACAACACATATCACGAATCGTTAGATTCTTGGTATGTGCTTTAGAATAGGTTTACCAAAGACTATTCTGTGAAGTCATGTGACGCAGTCAATATGTCGGCACCTCTTCCCACTTCCCTTATATGTGTTGTAATTCAGAGACTTTTAAAATTGCGTTTAAATCATTTGGAAAGTAAGGTCGCGCCAAAATAATTTGATGAATTTCACGGTAAAGCCGTCCGGACAAGGGCTTTTATTATATTTCGTATGGTGTTCTATTTGTGCCAAGTTTCCGTCGCCTTTTAAAACCGCGACGTCGCCTTTTAAAAATGCGACGTCACCTTTTGAAACGCGACGTCGCCTTTTGGAAAACACGACGTCGCCTTTTAAAACGCGACGTCGCGTTTCTTTCCTATGTTTTTGCATTGTAAAACTCGACACAACGGAACTCGACGTCGCGTTTTCAAAAGGCGACGTCGTGTTTCACCCACGTCTTGTTTGGCAATGTTAAAAGATAGGAAAGAAACGCGACGTCGCGTTTTAAAACGCGACGTCGTGTTTTTTAAAAGGCGACGTCGCGTTTTCAAAAGGCGACGTCGCGTTTCAAAACGCGTCGCCTTTTGAAACGCGACGTCGCCTTTTCAAACACGACGTCGCGTTTCAAAAGGCGACGTCGCGTTTCGAAAGGCGACGTCGCGTTTCGAAAGGCGACGTCGCGTTTCAAAAGGCGACGCGTTTTGAAACGCGACGTCGCCTTTTGAAAACGCGACGTCGCCTTTTAAAAAACACGACGTCGCGTTTCTTTCCTATCTTTTAACATTGCCAAACAAGACGTGGGTGAAACACGACGTCGCCTTTTGAAAACGCGACGTCGAGTTCCGTTGTGTCGAGTTTTACAATGCAAAAACATAAGAAAGAAACGCGTTTTAAAAGGCGACGTCGTGTTTTCCAAAAGGCGACGTCGTGTTTTAAAAACGCGACGGAAACTTGGCACAAATAGAACACCATATATATTTCGTGTTTGTTTATCTCTACGTTTTGTCGTATCCGAGTTCGGGATATACAGGGGTTATTTTGCCTTGAATATAATACTCTTTGATAATATTGTTTTCCTGAAAAATATATTTCTGGTCGCTAAAACTTTCACCATAATCAAATGAGTGAGTGAGTGAAATGATTTAACGTCGCTTTCACGACGTTTGTGTCCTATTACTTTTCACACCCGGGTTTACACTCGGGATCCCTACAGGTGGGGTCCTATTCCTTTTCACGTTCGGGTACCCCACGAATGCCCAGTTAGTCGCCTTTCAAAACAAGGTGTCTGAGAAGCTGAGGCCTCTTCTTACCATGACCCATCTTCACAAGTCCAGGTAAACCCTATATCCTCGCAGAGGTTTTACCTGAACATTTTTAGCCCACCATCACCAGATGGTGGGCTGTTCAAATCGCTTTTTGTCCGTCGTCCGTCGTCCGTCCGTCCGTCCGTCGTCCGTCGTCCGTCCGTAAACAATTCTTATTATCGCGATTTCTCAGGAACTACTACATAGATCTTTCTGAAATTTGGTACACAGGTTCCCCTCGGGGTCTAGTTGTGCAGATAGCTTTTCTGGGCCGATTCGAAAATCCAATATGGCCATAAGGCGGCCATCTTGGATTTCCCCATGAAACCTTGTTTTCGCGATTTCTCAGGAACTACTTCATGGATCTTTATCAATTCGGTACACAGGTTCCCCTTGGGGTCTAATTGTGCAAGATACCTTTTCTGGTCCAATTCGAAAATCCAATATGGCCACCAGGCAGCCATCTTGGATTTCCCCATGAAACCTTGTTATCGCGATTTCTCAGGAACTACTTCATGGATGTTTCTTAAAGTTTGTATACAGGTTCCCCTTGGGCACTAGTTGTGCAAGGTGCCTTTTCTTGTCCGATTAGAATACAATATGGCCACCAGACAGCCATCTTGGATTTCCCCATGAAACCTTGTTATCGCGATTTCTCAGGAACTACTGCATGGATCTTCCTCAAATTTTTTACACAGGTTCCCCTTTTGGTCCAGTTGTGCAAGATACCTTTTTTTGGTCCGATTCGATAATCCAATATGGCCGCCAGGAGAACATTTTGAATTTTCCCTTGAAACATTGTTATCGTCATGGATCTTTCCCAAATTCGGTACACAGGTTTCTTTTGGGGTCTAGTTGTGCAAGATACCTTTTGTGGTCCGATTCGAAAATCCAATATGGCCACCAGGCAGCCATCTTGGATTTCCCCATGAAACCTTGTTATCGCAATTTCTCAGGAACTACTTCATGGATCTTTCTCAAATTTGGTACACAGGTTCCCCTTGGGGTCTAGTTGTGCAAGATACCTTTTCTGGTCCGATTCGAAAATCGCCATATTGGATTTCCCTATGAAATCTTGTTAACGCGATTTCTCAGGAACTACTGCATGGATGTTTCCCAAATTCGGTACACAGGTTTCCCTTGGGGTCTAGTTGTGCAGGATACCTTTTCTGGTCCGATTCGAAAATCCAATATGGCCACCAGGCAGCCATGTTGGATTTCCCTATGAAACATTGTTATTGTAATTTCTCAGGAAGTACTGCATGGATCTTTCTCAAATTTGGTACTAGTTGTACAAGACACCTTTTCCGGTCCGAATCGAAAATCCAATATGGTCACCAGGCGGCCATATTAGATTTCTCCATGGAACTTTGTTATCGTGGTTTCTCAGGAAATACTGCATGAATCTTTGTCAAATTTGGTACGCAGGTTCCCCTTGTGGTCTAGTTGTGCAAGATACCTTTTCTGATCCGATTCGAAAATCCAATATGGCCACCAGGAGGCCATCTTGTATCTTCCCATGCAACTTTGTTATCGTGATTTCTCAGGAAGTGCTGAATGGATCTGTCTCAAATTTGGTACATATGTTCCCCTTGGGATCTAGTTGTGAAAAGACTTTTTCCGGTCCGATTCGAAATCCAATATGGCCACCAGGCGCCCATCTTGGATTTCCCATGAAACTTTATCGTGATTTCTCAAGAAGTACTGCATGGATCTTCCTCAAATTTTGTACACAGGTTCCCCTTTTGGTCCAGTTATGCAAGATACCTTTTTTGGTCCGATTCGACAATCCAATATGGCCGCCAGGAGACCATCTTGAATTTTCCCTTGAAACATTGTTATCGTCAATTTTCAGGAACTACCTCATGGATTCTTTCTGAAATTTGGTACACAGGTCCCACATGGGGCCTAGTTGTGCAAGATGCCTTTTTTGGTCCGATTCGAAAATACAAGTTACGCTCAATATTATTACGGTATTCCCGAGTTGTGACGTTGCATCACACGAGTCGGCGGATCAAACAGTGGGACATATTCTATATAGTGACAATAGAGAATATCCATACCTTAACCTTCCATATCAAGGAGTGCAAATAATTCGGAATTAAAATGTATTTCTTCAAATTTTACATCAGTTTTCTTAGTCCAGTGAACTGTTTCGTCTGCCGACGGATCGGCTACATGAAGGGACGTCACTCTTGTGACACAACGCTACAACTCGACAACTTTAGATTACTGCGTGTTTCGATCCAGGGAGATAATCAGGATTCAGACACTTCCGAAGTTTCAACATTACAGCGCGGATCCCTTCAGTATTAAGTATTCTACCATGTTACTATTTTCGAGCATGGTATCTTAAAAGAGATATCTCAAACTAGCCCAGTAAACAGAACAGAATTAGCATTCGTTCCTAATTATAAAATCTTAAGTATGTTTCATAGCTCATGCCAAAGGGTCAAAGACATTTGTCTTCGCTTCCAGTACCCAATGATGACACGTGCAAAAAAAATACTACAAAACGAAGACGAATGATCCTCCGGACATTCACTTTCAGACTAACTTTGCTCTTTTCTCTTGTACTATTACAACTGACATAAGTACAGTTTCTAGAAATCTTGAAACTCCTTAAACATAGAAAGATGATATCTTGGTGTTTTCCAGTGTCCCTTTTTCGATCTTTTTCGCTCAGATTCGAAATTCTGTAAACAAAATTACAAATCAATCGTTTGTTCTTAGTAAGAATGGACAAAAAGATCCTCTTGTCATTAGCTTATAATTATCAGACAATGGTGGGCGCCAAGATCCTTCAGGATCTCTCGTTGGTGATTTCATTGAGTTCTCGAGTCGTTGCCTCTATTATACAATCTCGTACATTTCATCCTCGCGCTTGTTATGAATCAGCATGTCGGTATCCCAAGACTGCGATTTTGGCTTTAACTTCCTATGTAGATTTCAGCGTGACATCAAAGTAGAAATTCAAACCTTTCACATCTCATACCTCGTAGCGATTGGCGTAATAAGTAATCCTGCTAGCTTAGTGCGTTCACTGATTGGTTTGATTTGGAGGAAACCCCTTGATTTATTTATATCAAGAACTGATAGAGATATAGCTAACCAAGTCAGTGTATCGATCCTAACAGATCGATTGATCTACATGTACTGGCTCGTGAGGGTTACTATGACCTGGATGTCACCATAATCCGTATTTAATTCCTGCATACATGTAAATGTATTCACATAGTTCCTATTCTCAAGGTTTTGAAAATATTTAGAGGGTCTTTTCCCCAATTCTATACCCACTGCGCCCTTGATCGCACTAATCTCCCATGTACCTTAGCTAATTATGCACAAATTCGTCTTGGATTGTTTGTATTAGAGCACTTAATAGAGCTATAACTAATACGATCTGCTAAGACCGTGGTATTGAATTATAAACGAAACCAAATACATGTACGTACCACCTGAATTGGTGTCCTCAGTTAACATATGCTTGAGAACGGATCGTGATTGTACAATCGATTCCGGCATCCCACACAGCACCAGGAGGTAATACACAAACAGATCATTCTTCCCCGGATTTTTCATCCTTTACCGTCCGACTTTCTCAAAACAGATTTTCAGATAATCTAGGTGATTAATTCTGGAAAACTATGTTACGGGTATTTTGATACGGAATCCCGGAGTCTGTCGCGGTTGAAATGATCATTGAAAGAGGACATAAACCCCACATGTGTTCGTGATTATCATCCTTTATTCATTTATAGGAGTAAACGAGGGAACGGAACTTATTTCCTTATTCCTTATTCCCGTTTCGATATTCTAAATCGCGCTATGTGAAAGTAGTAATCTTCACGAAAATCGATATATTTCGACAACCATTATGTCTTTCATAACACGAATAGGACCATGTCTTCCCCAATAAAATTTCTTTCCTGTGAGTATGAATCTGAGAAGAATGCTTCAAAATGTGTGCTATGAAGTACATTTCTAAAGGGTCTGTATTTGTTGCTCCCAATCACCCAGAAATCGAATTTGCGCCACTTTTAAAGTAGTCTAGATATCTTCCTAATACAGTTATCTATCTTTCTGACCCATTTTTGGGTGTCACTTGGAGATACCATACTCTCCGAGACGGCGTTAAATGGGTATTATCTGGATATGGTCAATTTACACCGACTCTATTTGTTCCTCCCAATGCACCATGTAAGCGTCCTGTCTGTGTCTTGTGTGCTGTCCTCAGTGTTTTATAGGGTGGATGGAGGGTGTCTGGTTCCATGCTGCTTCAAAGATTTCTTCTTTGAAGTAGCAGGAACACAACTGGGCTGGGTGGTGCTTAGTTGTTTCGTCGTGACATAGCTGAAATAATGTTGAAAGCGACGTTAAATTCTATTCACTCACTCCTTGTTCCTCCCAATCACCCAGAAATCGAATTTGCGCTACTTTTAGAGTGGTCTAGATACCTTCCTAATACAGTTATCTATCTTTCTGACCCATTTTTGGGTGTCACTTGGAGATACCATACTCTCCGAGACGGCGTTAAATGGGTATTATCTGGATATGGTCAATTTACACCGACTCCATTTGTTGCTCCCAATCTCTCGGAAATCGAATTTGTGCCACTTTTGTAGTGGTCTAGATATCTTTCTAATACATTTATCTATCTTTTTGACCCATTTTTGGATGTTTAACTTGGAGATGCCATACCCTCCGAGACTGCGTTAAATGGGTATTATATGCATATGGTCTTTTCACACCGACTCCATTTGTTGCTCCCAATCACCAAGAAATCGAATTTGCGCCACTTTTAGAGTGATCTAGATATCTTCCTAATACATTTATCTGTCTTTCTGACCCATCTTTTGGGTATCCAACTTAGAGATGTTTTACCCTCCGAGACAGCGCTAAATGGGTATTATCTGGATATGGACAATTTACACCGACTCTATTTGTTGCTCCCAATCACCCAGAAATCGAATTTGCGCCACGTTCAGAGTTTGGATTAGGAAGATATCCAGACCACTCTAAAAGTGGTGCAAATTCGATTTCTGAGTGATTGGGAGCAACAAACAGAGTCGGTGTAAATTGACCATATCCAGATAATACGCATTTAGCGCTGTCTCGGACAGTATGGCATCTCCAAGTTAGACACCCAAAAATGGGTCAGAAAGATGGATAAATGTAATAGAAAGATAGCTAGACCACTCTAAAAGTGACGCAAATTAGATTTCTGGGTGATTGGGAGCAACAAATAGAGTCGGTGTGAAATGACCATATGCAGATAATACCCATTTAGCGCTGTCTCGGAGCGTATGGCATCTCCAAGTTAGACACCCAGAAATGAGTCAAAAAGATAGATAAATATATTAGGAAGATATCTAGACCACTCTAAAAATGGCGCAAATTGGATTTATGGGTGATTAGGAGCAACAAATAGAGTCCGTGTAAATTGACAATATCCAGATAATACCCATTTAGCGCTGTCTCGGACTGTATGGCATCTCCAAGTTAGACACCAAAAATGGGTCAGAATGATAGATAAATGTATTAGGAGGATATCTAGACCACTCTAAAAGTGGCGCAAATTCGATTTCTGGGTGATTGGGAGCAACAAATAGAGTCGGTGTAAACTGACCATATCCAGATAATACCCATTTAGCGCTGTCTCGGGGGGTATGGCATCTCCAAGTTAGACACCCCAAAATAGGTCAAAAAGATAGATAAATGTATTAGGAAGATATCTAGACCACTCTAAAAGTGGCGCAAATTCGATTTCTGGGTGATTGGGAGCAACAAATACAGACCCTTTAGAAATGTTCTTCATAGCACACATTTTGAAGCATTGTTCTCAAATTTATATTCACAGGGAAGAACATTTATTGGGGAAAACATGGTCCTATTCGTGTTATGAAAGACATACTGGTTGTCGAAATATATGGATTTTCATGAAGGATACTACTTTCACATAGAGCGATTTAGAATATCGAAACGGGAATAAGAAATAAGGAAATAAGTTCAGCGCCGTCAGTAAACGTCCAATTGTATGGTGCTTTCATCCTAGTTTCTATAGAGTTCAACCTGAACTGATAGGTGGTGGGTGCACGGAGCAAGGAGAAATGTATAGTACACTCTCAGAAATATTCAATGAATACCCCTGAATTGATCAATTTGTAGATCCACAACTCAATTTCAGGGACTTTACCGGAAATTCAGATATAATTTCCTGAAATTGAGGAATATCGTCCTTCAATTAAAGCTAAATTACCTGAATGTTAGGGGAAATCCTCTCATTCAGGGATCTTTTTCCCGAAATTCAGGTAATCAGCCCTGAATTTCAGCAAAAATCCCTGAGTTTCTCGGTGTGAAAGGGAATAGGAACGAAACGTCGTGATAAGACTGAAATAGTGTTAATCTGCGCACGTTAAATCATATTGACTCACTCACCAAAATCCCTGAAATTGAGTTGTGGATTTGATCAATTCATGAGTATTCCCAGAATATTTCTGAGAGTGTAACCACACCAGCGAAAACCCCGCCCTTCGGACGGATGAAGAAAGTAAATGTGAGCATGCGCGCTAGACAATATAATCGTGTGTGCACGGCTTTCAGGAACTCAGAATGCCCTCTTTTCTGTTCAATTATTATTTGTTTACGCACGTAGATGTGGAATGTGCTTGGTGGATGACGATTTCTGCATTATTACTGAAACATTTATAATGTTTGCTAATGTTCAGCGTCTGTATCAGTTATATGTCTATCAAAGGAAGGAAAATCTCAAAATCTCTCAATGACGTCATTCGTCTGAGCGAGAACATAGAACAGATCTGTAAATCTGAGATCTGTAAATAAGAAGGAATATTTAATTTTATATTTACGAAGATCTACCTGCATTTGACCCCAGTGCGGAGAGAGGAACAGCGGCGCAAGACGCGATGTGGCCTGTAGGGGCCTATCATACATTGATTGCCTCAACCTCATGTCACCGGGTCAAACACACAATAATACTTACAGACATCGCTTTTATATGCCCCGAGAACTTTGAATCTGTAATCTGTATTAATTCGAGTTTTGGGTGATTTATACCTAAACCAAATAATGCACGATATCAGATTCGAAATCTTAAACCAGAAGGCATATACAAGTATACAGTTTTAATATTCACAATGCTAGGGTGTTGACACTGCACCATCTTAGTCGTTCAGCTAAAGTGTGGCCCTTATCCATGATGGCCGAGAGGGGCCATCGTCACTTCGTCATCGTGGCTCAAAAAAAAACAGAGCGATGGAGCGATAGAGCTATGGCGATAGAGCGATGGAACTATTGCGATAGAGCGATGGCGATAGAGCTATGGCGATAGAGCGACAGGGCGATGGCGATAGAGCGATAGAGCTATGGCCATAGAGCGATGGCGATATGGCGATAGAGCGATGAGGCGAAGTAAATGACTGTGCATGTTCCATGATGATGCATATTTATACGGTGATAATCGTACCTCCAACACTTGTTATTATCAGGCAGGTTGAGCCTACAGTACTCGCTGATTGGCTGGACCTCACCAAGAGCAAGGTCGTTGAAACAATCCGCCATATTGACAGAAGTACTCTTCCCCAAGCAAAACAAGTTCTGAGAAACCTCAATTCGCAAGAAGTTCTAGCAAATCTCCAGAGTAAATTCGTCATAGTCCCAGCAGACAAAACTCTCATTCAGGGATCTTTTTCCTGAAATTCAGGTAATCAGCCCTGAATTTCAGCAAAAATCCCTGAGTTTCTCGGTGTGAAAGGGAATAGGAACGAAACGTCGTGATAAGACTGAAATAGTGTTAATCTGCGCACGTTAAATCATATTGACTCACTCACCAAAATCCCTGAAATTGAGTTGTGGATTTGATCAATTCATGAGTATTCCCAGAATATTTCTGAGAGTGTAACTACACTAGCGAAAACCCCGCCCATCGGACGGAGGAAGAAAGTAAATGTGAGCATGCGCGCTAGACAATATATTATAAATCGTGTGTGCACGGCTTTCAGGAACTCAGAATGCCCTCTTTTCTGTTCAATTATTATTTTTTTACGCACGTAGATGTGGAATGTGCTTGGTGGATGACGATTTCTGGATTATTACTGAAACATTTATAATGTTTGCTAATGTTCAGCGTCTGTATCAGTTATATGTCTATCAAAGGAAGGAAAATCTCAAAATCTCTCAATGACGTCATTCGTCTGAGCGAGAACATAGAACAGATCTGTAAATCTGAGATCTGTAAATAAGAAGGAATATTAATTTTATATTTACGAAGATCTACCTGCATTTGACCCCAGTGCGGAGAGAGGAACAGCGGCGCAAGACGCGATGTGGCCTGTAGGGGCCTATCATACATTGATTGCCTCAACCTCATATCACCGGGTCAAACACACAATAATACTTACAGACATCGCTTTTATATGCCCCGAGAACTTTGAATCTGTAATCTGTATTAATTCGAGTTTTGGGTGATTTATACCTAAACCAAATAATGCACGATATCAGATTCGGAATCTTAAACCAGAAGGCATATACAAGTATACAGTTTTAATATTCACAATGCTAGGGTGTTGACACTGCACCATCTTAGTCGTTTAGCTAAAGTGTGGCCCTTATCCATGATGGCCGAGAGGGGCCATCGTCACTTCGTCATCGTAGGTCAAAAAAAACAGAGCGATGGAGCGATAGAGCTATGGCGATGCGATGGAACTATTGTGATAGAGCGATGACGATAGAGCTATGGCGATAGAGCGATAGGGCGATGGCGATAGAGCGATAGAGCTATGGCCATAGAGGGATGGCGATATGGCGATAGAGCGATGAGGCGAAGTAAATGACTGTGCATGTTCCATAATGATGCATATTTATACGGTGATAATCGTACCTCCAACACTTGTTATTATCAGGCAGGTTGAACCTACAGTACTCGCTGATTGGCTGGACCTCACCAAGAGCAAGTTCGTTGAAACAATCCGCCATATTGACAGAAGTACTCTTCCCCAAGCAAAACAAGTTCTGAGAAACCTCAATTCGCAAGAAGTTCTAGCAAATCTCCAGAGTAAATTCGTCATAGTCCCAGCAGACAAAGCTCTGAATAATATAATATTCATATGTAAATATTACTATTACCAGGTGCTGGTTAAAGAATTGAGTGTAGACATATCTTCATCAAATACGTCTACTTACTCCCAAACTGCATTTACTCTGGAAGATTTATTTAACAACCACAAAAAGTTTCTCAGGGAAAGAGGTATTTGTCTTCCAACCAATCATAACGACATACCAAAAATATACTGGACTCCCAAAATGCATAAATCACCAAACAAAGCTAGATTCATAGCTGGTTCTAGAAGCTGCACCACCAAGCTTCTTTCAACCCTATTGACGAGGGCCCTTCAGGAGGTAAAAGCATTTTGGGAAAGGTATTGCGCCACTATTTCCAAGAACTCTGGCGTTGAATGTATGTGGATATTGAAAAACTCAAAATGTCTTACGGAAGACCTTGATGCTAAAGGTCACATACCGTACAGACATGTATCACATGGGATTTCTCGACTCTCTATACTACAATCCCTCATCAGGACCTTATTGACCGTCTAAGTTCATTAATAGTATCTGTGTTCAAGAAAACTGATCGTAGATATATTAATGTCGGAAGCCATAAAGCATTCTTTAGCTCGACTACATACAAGAGATATCATTCATGGGACGTTTCTTTGTTTATAAAGTTGCTTGAATTTCTCATTAAAAATATCTATGTGAAATTTGCCAACACAATATATCAGCAGCATATAGGTATTCCAATGGGTACTAATTGTGCACCCCTGTTGGCCGACCTGTATCTGTTCTCTTATGAATATGACTATGTGCAGGCGCTTTCAAAAACCGATCCATTCAAAGCCCGTTCCTTCTCATTCACCAAACGCTATATAGACGATCTTCTCGCTGTGGATAATCGCTATATAAATGACGCAGTGAAGGATATATATCCACCTTCACTGGATTTGAAGGAAACTACAGATAGCCCTACAGGCACATCTTATTTAGATCTCTATCTCTATAAAAATGAAGCGGGCATTCTCTCTCGTCGACTTTATGACCAAAGAGATGATTACAATTTCGACATCGTAAACTATCCCTTTCTGGATAGTAATATTCCAGTGGGACCTGCATATGGCGTATACACATCTCGCTTAGTAGCATTTGCTAGATCCTGTGTTAAATGTGATGATTTTAATCAACGTCACAAAACATTGTTGCAGAAACTTATAAAACAGGGCTATTCCACCAAGCGCCTCCACTCAAAGTTTCTCAAATTTGGCGATACATATGCATGCTGATAGCAAAATACGAACGTAGCGTGCAAGATCTATGGCGCTACGTTTCGTAACTTGTGTCTAATTCCGCTTAACCCGGGGCTAGGGGCCGTATGAACCCATGTACTTCAAGATCCTCATGGTACTCATATGAACAGTCACAATCAAAGCGTGACTGGGATACATCTTTTTTTTTAGATGACGACTCTATAACGAATATTATGGATTAAGAATACTGATCAGCGATACGGATTTGATATTATTGGAACATCATGATGTCTTGCCGGCATCATTGAAAACTGTTGACCGCTTCTCTCTTGCAGGAAACAAGCCTATGTTTATGTATACTATGATTGTCTTTTTGAATTTGGTGCTAATACTGTTATGTGGAAAATGGAATAGGTCTTTGGATTATGGACGCGGATATTCTCTAATGGACGACGGCTGGATTATGAATGACGGACTAGACGCTTGTAACTCGAATACTACAAGCTAGCTACATACCACAGGTTACACATATAAGATAGATAGATAGACCGATGAAAATAAAACAATTCCTGGCAATCTCACATTTCTGCCCCTAAATAAGGTGCATATGCTCTTTTACTATTTATTAAATTGACGTCACGATGACGTCACATCCGGTCACGTAACATCTGGGTCACATCCGGGTCAAAGGTCACCTCCGTTCACGTGACGGCCCAGCAAGAGTTATCTTGGACGTTTTGGGATCAAGGTGGGTCCCAACTGGTCCGATGGGGTCGAGTGAGTGGTCATCGTGAGTAGTAGGGAGCCATGATTTCGACTCACTGGCTCGTCACTGAGCATGCGCAGGAATTGTAGAGTGGGTGTGCGCGGGAGTGTTGTGCGCAGGAATGACGATTTTGTGGCGGTCATGTGGCGGTGTGAAGAAGGAGTGTTCTGCGCAAGTGTGACGTCATGTATGACGTCACTTCCGGTCTGTGTGAGTTGGGTGTGTGTATTCCTCCGCGGTGATGCGGTCTGGTGGTGATGCGGCCTGCCTCCGCGGACAGAAAGTAGTCCCAGATTCTCCGGCATTCTCCGGCAATCTTCAGGGGCGAGAGGGGCCCCTAGTGCACCGATTGGATCGAGTGAGGTGTCAAACTGAAGCATTCGTGAAGGGTCATCCGACGGGATGGGTGTGACGTGGAACTGACGTCATTCTGCGCGTGCGCATTAGACAAAGAGTATGGAAATAGACGTTTTGGGGTCTAAGCGGGCCCGTATTGGTCCGATGGAGTCGTATGATTCATTAATGTGAAGCATTCGTGAAGAAGCATCCGACGGGATGGGTATGAGTTGGCATGGCGTCATTCTGCGCATGTACAAGCAGGAATTGTCGGAAAAGGGTATGGAAAGGACATTTTGGCGTCTAGGTGAGCCCCTAGTGGTCCGATGGTGTCATCTGAGGTCTTATGTTGAAGCTCTCGTGGAGGAGCATCCGACTGTGCTAATGGTTCGTCCGTGTTCAAGAGTCTGCGCATGGGTAGTCTGGTCGTAGTGTAGGAAGCAGGCATTTTGGGAGTACGTGGCAGTGTGTTGATCAACAACTATGTGTCCGTGTTTGCGGTTTGATGGTGTGGGTTGTTCGCACAGACGTCACTTCCGGTTTCACAAAAACTACCTCCGAACACAGAAGAGTTCCAATTTTCCCTTAGACGTAGGATCCGGATTTTCCATCCGGCTTTTCCACAGCGCGGGGGTTTTCCGACCACACACACGCGCGCGCGTTAAAGGGAAGTTTCGAAAGTGTGCAAGGGCACTATATCACATCGGGGTATATATTTCATCCAAGTATAGCGGAAAGCGGTTGTCGTGAATTACAACAAGTTCAGCAATGTTTATACAGTTTAGTATCCCCAATGTTACATCATACCCAGACTGGGGGAGCCGCCCCGGGTGTGTTTAGTGTGTTCACAGCAAAACAAATTGAAATATCAAACACCATGTTTTATTATTTAACGCACTGTCATATTTAATGTTTACTGAGCTCAAGTCAACGACCAGCATGTAGACATAGAGAGTATATACGGCATGTTATGCTATTCTTCAGCGCAAGGGTGACGCATTCAGCCGATGGGGGTGGTCAATCAGCTTGGTAACGAAGAACGTAACATTGGTGACCATCTCTACGACCCATTGTGTGTTGGGGCGTTGACGATGTGCCCATCTCAAGGGATCCACGGTGTCCAGTTTCTCCAGTATCGTCTCTAGCGACGCCCGATGATGGTGAACGGCTGCTCAAACACATGACTGTTATTACTGGCATAATAATACCGTAACTGGTCCGTCTCTTTGTGACGTATGATGTACCCGAAAGCGACATTCAATTTGAAGACCGTAGCTTGGTCATTGAAGATGGCTTCCAGGTAGCTGCGTAGAAGGGTGAGGTCGGTCAGTGGGAAATTTGACATCTGGAATAGGGCGATCACGGTGGAAAACGTGCCGTATCATGGGCCATTGGCGCCGATAGATGTCACTCACTGGATGGGCGTCCTGTAACAGATTGCTAGGAACATCCACTGCATCTTCCAGAAAATGTTCGATGTCGTCAGGCGTATGACTAGCAACAATAATGCTAGGGACTGGCTGGATATCTAGGCTCTTCTGAACTGTGGGTACAGGCGGGCTCTCTGTGATCGCATCACCAATGACATTCGTCTTCCCGGGCTCATCTTTACTGGGTCTGACCCTCCTGGGTGCCACTTTAGTGGGAAGTTGTCGCACCAAACCGTAGAGACGGGGCATGAATCAAACGCTGATGCCGTCTTAACTGATTGGGTCGTATGAAGAGTTGACCTCATTCATTACATTGTTCCGTCGTGCCCTCGTGGAATGAGCGTTCGTGGCGCAGTAAATGATCCTCCCGATTAAATGACCGTGCGCAGGTTATACAAGTATACCGTGCGCCGTTGTGGATGGAGGACTCGTGCCGTCACAAATCTTCTGGGCGAGTAAACTGCTTCTGGCAAGTTGTGCAAGTGAACATCTTGGTGGTTGACAGTGTCGTAGCTCCTCTCGTCAGATAAGCTCAGGCTGGTGAGGTAGGCTTAGGCTGGTCAGACAGGGTCAGGCTGGTCAGGCAGGTTCAGGCTGGTCAGGCAGGCTGGTAAGGCAGGTTCCGGCTGGTGAAGCAGGTCAATGAATGCAGCAATGCCCTAAAAATTCCCACTTTTTTACACATACATAGAAATACCCGGATGGCGGCGCGGACGTCACCGAAAAAATACCCCCACCCACATACAACTCACCACATACAGTCGCCTCCTCAAGACCCTCATACATACCCAGATGCAGGCGCGGACGTGAAGTACCCGGATGAAGACACGGACGTCAGCGAAATTCTGGGGGGAAAACCCCACAGACAGGTCAGTACATGCATTCCTATCATGTTTCCTACCCGTCGGATGAAATGGCCAGGCCGCTTCCCTTTTAAAGCACGCTTGCTGGTGATCTATTTTTAGCACACTCGGTTCATCTACCTCCAACTCGAGGACCGAGATGTACTGGTGTACGACTGACCCGCATTGCGCGCGCGTGCGCGTGCGCGTGTGGGTGTGTGTGTCTGTGTATGTGTGTGTGCAGTGGATTTTACATCCGAGACCTTGTCAACATCCGGGTTTCCCAGTGGGTTTTCCCGTTGTTCCTCCATCTTCCATCCGGGTACTGTGGTTTAACATCCGGGTCCTCATCTTACATCCGAGTTTTTCTATGTTTACTGTCACGTGACCGGCAATGACCTTTAATTGCTGACATGAGCTTTAACTTTTAACCTTTTAACCTTTAACATCCGCTTGTAAACACACCCATAGCGGTTCCTCCAGCGTGGATGTGCTGTGATGGAGGGGCTGATAAAAGTATTGACCTGTAATCTTTGATGTTTTGCTCTTTTTTTGGACTAACCAATCAGAATAGTACGTATCACGGACTACACCCGTAGAGCTACGTATAGGCGCGTATGTGTGACATGGTCTATAAAACACGTCCCCCTGGATCCCACACCCCCATTCCTACGGTTGCAGAGCCATGACGGACATCCATCCCTATGCGACTCGCATTTTACAGCATGAGACCGTGGTTAATTCACTCACGGATTACCGAGCAGTGGTTCGATCCATGTTTGGAGATGGTGAACAACGAGGAGCGACGTCAGATCCTGAAGGAGTTCACAGAAGCGGTCCTCGACAGAGTGCACACGATGGAGAGGTGTGCTATCACTGGACTATGACAGCCATCCTTGATGCTCGGACTATGGACCACGAGCGCTCACGCTGGAAACAGCGACGGCTCGTTGGCCTAGTAATGGTCTTTGCTCTATTGACCCTGACGCTGTGGCAATGACAGCGACAGAAAAAAAGAACGGCTCTTCAGAGCATCCACAGAAGCGTGAATGTGCAACCGATATATACGAGGGTCAGTCACAGTGTGCGTCATTCATCGATCGTCATTGGGTCAACCATGTTACCGATGGACCTCACCATCAATACGATAGACAGTCATAGGGTCAACCATGTCACCAGTCCTACGAGCCATCCTTCCCCTTAGGGGTCACGTCCAATCGATCGAGACGGTTTCTCGATTAACGAGTAAAACCGATAAATATATCGTCTCGAAGGATCCCGGTTTATCTCTATCGATTGTTGTCCCGGTTTGCTCCCGGTTTTCTCTCGAAGCACAAGATCATCTCGATCCCCCTCGAAATAATTCGACTTGCTTCGAAACTGTAATCGAGATGCCTTCAAATGAACGTTTGAACCATTCGGAATGCGTATGCTCGTCATAAATGTACTTTTCGGTGGTGAAATTACTCTCGGCGAGTACATATGCATTAAAACACGGATAATATATTACATTAAACATGAGTCGTTTAATGTTATTTGGTTATTCCGTCTAGAGAACTGTAGTCGCATATATTTGCTACCTGTTATCTTTATATATCTTTATTGAAACAAATATTTAATAGAATCTTGACTTGAAAATTGTAGTACCACATTCGTCAGAGATTTTCCAAGTATCCAAATATGCAGTGGCTTTGAAGGACCACAGGAGGGGCTGGAAATTTGCTGGAAACCGGCTGATAGTAAAATCATATGTGATCGTTAGTCTAAAGCAAGATTGCATTCTGAATTGGGCGATAATTACTTTTATTAAACATGTTATTTGGTAAAAGTTTCTCAACATATGTTATCAGCAATAATAATGCAACGCGAGTATATTATCAATCCCGGCAAAAGTATTGTTTCAGTTTTCTTCCTTTAAAGAAATTAGCCCCTGTTGTTTCAAGCCGAAGATTTTCAGACCGACTGTGGTGTGAATTATTAACACCTCTAGTTCCCATTGTCAGTATTTCCGCACACACTTCCACGCAAGCTTATATATCAGAAAAAAAACTGTGTTGATATAATCTCCTTATTTGCACTATATCACAAGATAGTAATTCTCTGCATTGAATAACACCAAATTATAAAATAAATTATAAACGGAGGTTAATACACCGGTCAAACATTTAACATAATCTTCATTTTGCGGTTGAAACGATCCACGTTGGCTCAAAATAATTTAATATAAAAAATAGTTACGGCATGCTCCCATTTCTTTAATATTCAGGTCCTATCCAGTTGTCTCATTTCTTCCGCGTCCGATACTAGCCAGATATAAAATCAATTATCGATGTGAGATAAGAACATTCAATCATATATTTATAGATAAATGAAACGTATTCTTTCAATTGGATTCAGGAAAAACAGGATATCAATATATCGGATAAATGTTGAATAGCATGAAAAAACATATTAAAAACAATCCGTTGTCGAGATTCTATTTTAGACCAAAATATGCGTATATGACGTGCGCCTCGAAAATATCATACCCACAAAACACTCTGATCGCCTATTGCATGAAACGGTCAAATTAACGGCAACAAACCACAGACATATAGAAACTGGGACCCCCTTCGAGATTAGCGATTAATTTAATACCCATCTCGAAAACCGGGACGTTTCGATCGAGATAGAACCGGGAGCAAACCGGGAGATGACGCCAGGGGTCCCGGTTCTATCCTCCCGGTTTCAGCCGAGAAATTTCTCGATCTATCTCGAAGACATCGAGAAAGTGCCTCGATTAATTGGACTTGACTCCTTACACCCCGGTTGGGGTTACACGTCTATGAAGATAAAATCACCCTCGTTGAAGACCGTGGTCGCGCGGTGAGACCTCATCGAATACGGTTACGCTACACCGTGACGGCTGGACCAAATTTAAACGGGTGTTGAGCGGTGAACTCGACGGAAACCTCATCCACATAGACAACATAGACAATGCCATCTACTTACACCGTGGACCATTCTTCCCACGCCTGGGCCGTTACCAAGACCCTACGCGAGGCTTCACCCTAGACCCCGATTTGTGGACAGCCGTCGAAAAAGTGGTGCCGATCGTGGACCAGCTGTTTACACCGGACGAGCGGTCATCTGTTCAGTTGGAGTGGGCTCGTCCGAACCATCGTACGCGGTGCGGACCCTGACCTTGTACGCTGTCTGTGCGAGATCGGGTACAACCTGTTAAAAGGCAACGTACCACTGATTCCGGCTCAGAAGACCAAGTTGACCAAGCATAAGACAGGTCTCCGAACCCTAGTCCAGAAGCGAGTCTCTCAAACACAAAAGAAAAAGGTGTTACAGAAAGGCGGCTTTCTCGGGGCCATTCTTAGCACCGTTGGTCGCTTCCGTGCTGGGTCCAGTATTGGGTGGATTCTTCAGCCGACAATGAATCACACGAAAAAAATGGTCCTCGTCGAACCACGGCTCCTTCAAAACCTCCAATCGCCCTACCCTGTCCCACCTACGGTGAAGACCATAAACACCCTCGATGAAGAGATGCAACAGATCTTACAAAGACCGGGATTAGGCGACAGTGAGAAAGTACAACGGTACAATGAGAAGCTTCAACGGTACATGACATTCATGGACCAATACAAAACCCTTTCTACCCCAGCACCACCACCACCACCACGCGACACACCGCCGACCTCAGCACCGCTCCAACTGCCGCCATTACCAGGGGTACCATCCACAGCCTCACACTGGGTCGAAGACGAAGTGCTGAAGAGTGTAACTGCATCGTTCAAGAAACAAGCTGACCTGGTATTACAACGGATGAAACAGAATTCTAACATGATTTGGAATGATAATGACTACTGGTACAGAATCAGGTGGTCCACGGTACCCACATGACGGATTTAGTGAATGACCTGATGCGTCAACGCAGGTGGAACACGGATCCGCGAGGATGGGAGGTCTTTACTCAAGGCTTGAAAGACATGCATATACCACAGGAATTGGTGGGAACCCCCAGCGCTGGGCCTGGATGCAGCGGACCCAGCAATCGCCGAGTGGCCCACTACCTTCTTGGGAAGCCGAGTGGGAACCGGAGTCACCCCTCAAAACACCACCACGACGGGTATCTTCTTTTCACGCCTTTAAAAAAACACCCTTGATCAAGACACCCACATCTCCAGAGCTGTGACACGCAGCCAAGTCACCGCGACGAACACGACGCCGGACACAACCGCCCAAGGCCGGAAACACCTATTAAAACCAACAGCAGCAGCAGGATAGCTCAGTCGCTATGTTTTACCTCACCCTACCCAGTAACAGTTCGCTGGATGTGTTTTCTGACAACACCTTGGCCAAGTACGTGACCCAGTTACCGCAACCGTTGCATTTACCTGGACGCTGGGAATGTGGCTTCGTGGATAAACAATACCCTTACTCGTGGTACAACGTGCGAGCCAATGAAGTGTAGTGCGAGGTGACCTACGAAGGCAAAGACACCCGACTCACCCTCCCCGAAGGCCAATACGATACTCCCAAGGGGTTCATGCAGTGGCTGACAAGACTGTTGCATTATAAGACATGCGGGAGGTCACGAATGTTTCAAAACCCATCAAAACCTTTCCCTTCAAGAATCACGTGGACTTCGATTACAACGCACACAACGACAAGGCACACATCATCCTCACCGCCAACGTGAGTGCCGTACTATCCTATCCTATCCTACAGCAAATGCTGGGTCTCACTCACTCGACCTACTCGGATGTGGTCGACAACCACATCGTGGGCAATATCAATACACCTCTGTTACGGGTGGTCCCCATTAAAAGACGTATGGAGATCAAGTTACCCACAGTTTCACCCACATGCTCCACCTACCCGTACGACAAACCGATATCAACACTATCACGGTGGATATAAGAGATGACACGGGACGACCGGTGGCATTAGAACGGGGAAAAGTGGTGCTGACACTTCATTTTCGACAAGCACGTGCTCTCCACTTTGTAAAATGAAGGTGCCTTACGAGTGCGATGCACACAGTTATATGGACTATTATGCCCAACAGGCCGGAGGTGGCCTTCCGGTCTTTAGTGATGCACGCATGCAACAAGGACATGGGCAGGGAAACATACCCGGGAGCATCGTCACAACGTTCCTGCCCTTGGTGACCCGTAGGGTGAAAGCAATCGGCAAACAAGCGGTACGCAGTGCACTGCAAGTCGCCGGTGATGACTTGGGTGGTACGGTACCCAAAGAAGCATTGAAACGGCGGGCCAAAGAAAGAGCAGGAGGCGTCTTGGTGGCCAAAGCACAACGCACCGTAGGGAATAAAGGACCTGCACCACCGAGACCACGCTCCAGTCGACGACCGACCCAGCGACGACGCACATCGAAGACCCGTGATATTTTTTCTTAAACATGTCCTTAATCCACGCAGAGTCCTGCTCCTCCACCAACAGTGAATTTGATTTGTGGACCGTCCCGACCACGCAGATCAGTGCCGAACAAAGATTATGGGTGGAGCATCTCCCGCTCTCCAGCATCAACGAAACAGGACCCATCGAGTTCACCACCAGTAATGCGGATACGGCCTATGTGGATTTAGCTCATACATACTTGTATGTGAAAGCCAAGGTCGTCAATGGGGATGGCTCCAGAATCGTCGACCAAGCAACGGTGGGCCAGACGAATCTCTGGCTGCACTCTTTGTTTCAACAGGTGGATATTTTTCTCAGCGACAAACTCATCGGTGACTCGACCAACATGTACCCGAGACGCTGTTGTCGTATGGACGAGAGGCTAAAAATCTCAGCTGACAATCGTTTTATTATACCAGGATACAGCCGAACACGTGGGCGTAGAGAATGACAATGCGGGACATAACAAACGGAAGCCTTTTACCGCGAGCAGACCAGATAACCACCGTGTTGGAGGATGACCCAGAGACACGTATGGTCTTTCAAGGGGTGTTCGCCCGAGATGTTTTCCCATTAGACCGTATGTATCCTGCTTACACGGACCCGATGGATCGGCCATTGGGTGGTCGTGTACTTGACAAAACAGCAGGACGAATGCTTTGACCCGTACGGCCTGTCACCCCTCCATCCCGATTTAACAGACTTCATGAATCAAGGCACAGAGACGTGATGTTGGAACAGTCAAACGTTTCAAATCCTGACCAGTAGCGTGTGCGGACAATATTGCTTGTTTTACCTGTACCATCGATGCCGAGGAAGAACCTTATCTACCATCGTACAGATGTTTGACGAGTACCCCAAGGCCGAGGACCGCGATGTACTCGTATATGACTGGGCCGCCCATCATTTCAATGTACAAGCCCCGTTCTGGGCTTAAGTTCTTTCAATGTACAAGCCCCCTGTTCTGAGCTTAAGTTTTCAAGCCCCCTGTTCTGAGCTTCAGTTCTTTCAATGTACAAGTCCCCTGTTCTGGGCGTCAGTTGTCACGTGGTTGTTCTCACGTTGTTGCTGTTAGTTATTCTTGAATAAAAAACAAAATTAGATCTCACAAAAAAAACCCTGTGTTTTCTATATGAGCATAATGCATGAAACTGGCGTTGAACACCGTATTAGCCAATCAGTGGCCTAGAATGGAGCCAAAGGTAACCCATCCATGTCCAGAAAACATTACCCGGGTGTACAAGAACCCGGATGTAGGCGCGGGCTTAGGCGAAAGCATACTAGTACTCGGATGTAGGCGCAGACGTGAGCGAAATTCTACTACCCGTCCATTGGTTCTATTATCTATCGCTCATTGGCTCTTTTTCTCGACCGCTGATTGGTGCAAGTGGAACTTCACATCCTTCCCAGGTTAATTTACAATCTCCTTTTTGCGTTCAAGCTCTGTATATCGATGCCGCAACATTGTTGCCGAACATTGCCGAAAGGGAGGGAGACCTGTTGACCTGGATGTGACCTTTTGACCTTTTGACCCGAAATTCACCCGCGCACTTCCGGATAACCCGCGCGCGCGCGTCCACCCGGATAACCCGCGCACGCTGCGGCCGGGGCGGGCCGTCTAGGAAAAACTCGGATGTTGAAAATCCGGACCCTACGTCTAAGGGAAAATTGGAACTCTTCTGTGTTCAGAGGTAGTTTTTGTAAAACCGGAAGTGACGTCTGTGCGAACAGCCCACACCGTCCAATCCCAAACACGGACCCGTAGTGGTTGGTCAAACACACTGCCACGCACCCCCAAAATGCCTGCTTTCTATACTACGGCCAGACTGCGCATGCGCAGACTCTTGAACACGGACGAACCATTAGTACAGTCAGATGCTCCTCCACGAGAGCTTCAAAATAAGACCTCAGACGACACCATCGGACCACTAGGGGCTCACCTAGACCCCAAAATGTATATTTCCATACCCTTTTCCCACAATTCCTGCTTGCGCATGCGCAGAATAACGTCAATGCCACGTCACACCCATTCCCTCGGATGCTCCTTCACCAATGCTTCACATTGATACCTCATACGACTCCATCGGACCACTAGGGGCTCACCTAGACCCCAAAATGTATATTTCCATACCCTTTTCCCACAATTCCTGCTTGCGCATGCGCAGAATAACGTCAGTGTCACGTCACACCCATTCCCTCGGATGCTCCTTCACGAATGCTTCACATTGATACCTCATACGACTCCATCGGACCAATAGGGGCACACCTAGACCCCAAAACGTCTATTTCCATACTCTTTGTCTAATGGCCATGCGCAGTATGGCGTCAGGTCCACGTCACACTCATTCACTCGGATGCTCCATCACGAATGGTTTACATTGATACCTCATACGACTCCATCGGACCAATAGTGGCCCACCCAGACCCCACAAACGTCTATTTCCATACACTTTGTCTACTGCGCATGCGCAGAATGACGTCAGTTCCACGTCACACCCATCTTGTCGGATGCCCCTTCGCGAATACTTCACTTTGACACCTCACTCGATCCAATCGGTACACTAGGGACCCCTCTCGCCCCTGAAGATTGCCGGAGAATTTGGGACCACTTTCTGTCCGCGGAGACAGACCGCAACACCACCAGACCGCATCACCGCGGAGGAATACACACACCCGATTCACGTAGACCGGAAGTGACGTCATACATGACGTCACACTTGCGCAGACCACTCCTGCGCACACCGCCACATGATCGCTACAAAATCGTCATACCTGCGCACAACACTCCCGCGCACACCCACTCCACAATTCCTGCGCATGCGCAGTGACGAGCCAGTGAGTCGAAATCACGGCTCCCTACTACTATCGTGAAACACTCGTGAGGGAGCATCCGACTGGATGAATGTGACGTGGAACTGACGACATTCCGCGCATGCGCAGTAAAAACGTGGCATGGAAATGGACGTTTTGGAGTCGAGGTGGACCATTATTGGTCTGAATGGGTCGTGGGAGGTGTCAAATTCAAGCGCTCCTCCAGGTCGATCAAGTCATGGGAGGATGCATGGAAAATTATGATTGGGGTTGAACATATAAAAAGCGGAACACGGGCCCTTAATGCCCTTAAAATAGAGAAAACCCTTATCAGGTCTAGAGGGGCTAATATCGGTCCCCGACGGTTCGGGGCCTGCCGAGAAAGGTAGGGTGAGTTGGTGGGTGTATATAAATTGAGGATTGGGGTTGAACATATAAAAAGCGGAACACGGACTACCCCTAAAATATGGAAAACCCCCTATCAACCAGATCTAGAGGGGCTAATATCACTTCCTGGCGGATCGGGGCCTGATATATAAAATTAGGGTTGGGTTTAAACATATAAAAATCGGAACACGGACTTTACCCCTAAAATAGGGGAAACTCCTATCAACCAGGCCTACAGGGGCTAATATGGCATCCCGGCGGATCGGGACCCGAGAGAGGCATGTAAAACTAGGATTGGGTTTGAACATATAAAAAGCGGAACACGGACTTTACACCATGGAGACCATGGAGAATCATGGATGTTTTGAGGTCCAATAGTGGTAGGAATGGGGCGAAAAAACTCCACCTAGGACCAGGGGGATTCCACTTCTCTTGTTGTATGGTCATATCTCCTCCAGTACATCATACCCACGCTGGGGGAGCCGCGGTGGGTATGTTTGCAATTCTCGTAGGCTCTTGTCCAATCAGAAGCCGTCGTTTGAGAAAGTTCTGTCTTCGCAGATTGCGATGATGAGACCCTTTGGTGAATAGGTCGGCGATTTTCGAATTGTCCTTCGCCGCACTCATCAGGTCATCGAGCATTACCACGTTGGTCTCCTCGGGATCGAAGTAATACGGTTCGTCTCTGTCGGGAGGAATTCCTGGGGCGAAACCCACATTGTAAAATCGCGTAGTTTCGTACGCGGGCTGCCATTGGCTATAACACCATACAACGTGTGTCGGAGCTGGGGTTGCCACACCTTCCTCTAAGAACTTCATCACCCAGGACGTCTTTCCACATCTCGCAGGGCCATCACCTAGATTCCAGTCTAATTAAAGCTTTCCGTCGGTTAACAGAGGATTTGAGGATTTTAACTTGAAGTTCATTTGCACCATATTTCATGGCCATAGTTCTTAGTCATACCAGTTCTTGTGTGAGAATAGCCTGGTTTGTCAGCATTTTTGTCAGAGTAATCATTTTGCATTTCAACGTTTTAGGCACCACTTAGTGTATGAAGTTTAAATATAGATTTTGGGGATGAACGATTGAGACGGTGGGGATATGCATTTTTTCTGGCAACTGCATTGTGAGATATGTGAAGATCCACCTGCATATATGAGCTGAGTAGTAGGGTCTACCACTTTCGACTCACATTTCACCCGGATGTAAAAATGACGTCACAACTTCCGATGGTGGCGCCATCTGTACACTTTGGATGCAAGGGAGACAACTCGAACAGATCAAGGCATGTACTGACCTGTCTAGGCTATAGTTCAGGAATACCTAAATAGACGTTTTGTGACCTAGGGGAGCCCCTAGTGGACCGATGGGGTCGAGTGAGGTATCCAGTGAAGCATTCGTGAAGGGGCATCTGATGGGCTGGGTGTGGGGTTGAAATTTCGGCATTCTGCGCATGCGCGGTTGCCAAAGGGTATGAAAATAGACGTTTTGGGAGCTAGGGGAGCCCCTAATGGGCCGATGGAGTTGTATGAGGTATCAAGGTAAAGCCTATGTGAAAGAGCATCCAGTCATGGGTGGGTGCATGTAAAATTGTTCCTGAAAAAAAAAACGGAACACGGACTTTATCGAAAAATTCGGGAAAATGGCTATGTGGGGTATGGGGGTATATAGGTCGCCGGGCTTAACGGGGCTTGCCTATCAATAGAGTTATCTTCCCCTAGTTCCATGGTGGGTGTATGTAACATTTTTCCTGAAAAAATACGGAACACGGACTTTATCCTAAATTACGGGAAAATGCCTATATGGGGTATGGGGGGTATAGGACCATCCTGGGAAACCTACTTCTCGACATTTGCGGTATAGGTTGTGGGGTCTCGTTTTCTTAGTCATTTAGAACACGATAGGAAGTGTCCCGGAGCGAAACGGTGAAATTTTTGGAAAAAAGTCAACGAGACCCATATAGACCTATATAGTTCCATACTGGGGGTATAGGACCGATGTTTGTCCCACTGGGAAACCTACTTCTATACATTTGCGGTAGGGTTGTTTTGATTTGTTTTCTTAGTCTCGTCATTTAGAACACGATAGGAAGTGTCCCGGCACGAATCGGTGAAATTTTTGAAAAAAATCACCGAGACCCATATAGACCTATATATGGTCGTCACTACCTCTGGTCTATAGTGACGTCGATATATAGGCCCATACTGGGGTATAGGACCGATGTTTGTCCCACTGGGAAACCTACTTCTATACATTTGCGGTAGGGTTGTTTGGATTTGTTTTCTTAGTCTCGTCATTTAGATCACGATAGGAAGTGTCCCGGCACGAAACGGTGAAATGTTTGAAAAAAGTTACCGAGGCCTGGGTAGGCTCATATAGACCCATATACTGGGATATATGCCGAATGTATGTATAAATCCATACGGGGTGGACATGTTGGAGCCTAGGTGAGTCCCTGGTGGTCCGATGGGGTCGAGTGAGGTCTTGTTTTGAAGGTCTCATGCAGGAGCACTTGATTACACTAATGGTTCGTTCGTTGTCAATACTCTGCGCATGCAGTACTACATTCCGTAGTATAGAAAGCAGGCATTTTGGGGGGGTTGTGTGTGGGTGTGTTTGGGTTAGAGATGGGCTATTCACGGTTCGAATGGGTCGTGTGAGGTATTCATGTGAAGCCTATGTGAGGGAGTCTCTGATGGCGTGGATGTGGGGTTGACATAGGGTCATTCTGCGCATGCGCGGTAGCCCAAGGGTATGGACATAGACGTTTTTGGGGTCTAGGCGAGCCCTATTGACCTTTGACCTCAGAAATTTGCATATGACGTCACTTCCGGTTTGGGTGAATGAGGCGTGACCTTTGGACATGTCCAGACTTTGTCATGTGTTTGTCATGTACTGCGGTTGCGCAAGTGTGTGTGACGTCACTTCCGGTTTGGGTGAATTCACCTGGATGTAAAAATGACGCCACTTCCGGTTTGGGTGAATGCTCAAACACTACCGCCAACTTTCCCGGCCCGCACCCCGGCCCGCACCGGCTCGGCCCGCCCCGGCCGCAACGAGCGCGCGCGCGGGTTATGTGACCTTTGGACATGCCCAGACTTGTCTGACCGCCATTGTTGGAAAATGGCGGCTAATGGCGACTAATGGCTTAAGGTGACCGCCATTGTGGGAAAATGGCGGATAATGGCGGATAATGGCGGAAGGTGAACGCCATTGTGGAAAACCCCCACAGACAGGGAAGTACATGCATTTCTATGATGTTCACGCATAATAAAAGGATTGATCTGTAATCTGTGTTGTTGTTGTTGCTCTCTTTTTTGGACTAACCCATCAGAATAGTACGTATCACGGACTACACCCGACGTCTAGGCGCGCATGTGTGACATGGTCTATAAAACACGTCTCTCTGGATCCTACACCTTCATTTCTACGGTTGTAGAGCCATGACGGAGATCCAGCCCTATGCGACTCGCATTTTACAGCATGCCACCGTGGTGAATTCACTCACGGGTTATCGAGCAGTGGTCCGGTCCATGTTTGCAGATGGCGACGACAACGAGGGGCGACGCCAGATCCTGAACGAGTTCACAGAAGCGGTCCTCGACAGAGTGCACTCGATGGAGAGGTGTGCCATCACTCGCCACTACTGGACTATGACAGCCATCCTTGATGCTCGGGCTATGGACCAGGAGTGCTCACGCCGGAACCAGCGACGGCTGGTTGGCCTCACAATAGTCTGTGCCCTATTGACCCTGGCGCTGTGGTATTGACAGTGGGACTATAAATACGAGGGTCAGACAGAGTGTGCGTCATTCAACGATCGTCATTGGATCAAGCATGTCACCCGTCCTACGAGCCATCCTGCCCCTTACACCCCGGGTGGGGTTACACGTCTATGAAGATAAAGTCACCCTCGTGGAAGACCGTGGAGATGTTTGCTGGTCGCCCGCTGAGACCGTATCGAATACGGTTATGCTACACCGTGACGGCTGGACCAAATTTAAACGGGTGTTGAGCGGCGAGCTCGCTGGACACGTCATCCACATAGACAATGCCATCTACGTATACCGTGGACCCTTCTTCCCACGCCTGGGCCGCTACCAAGACCCTACGCGAAGCTTCACCCTAGACCTCGATCTGTGGACAGCCTTCGAGAAAGTGGTGCCTGTCGTGGACAAGCTGTTTACACCGGACGAGCGGTCATCAGACGAGTTGGAGTGGGCTCGTACCCTGAGAGAAGCGGCGGCAGAACCCAATGAATAACTGTCTAGCCATGAACCAGACGACGATGCCATTGATTACCCGGCTAGACATCAGTCAGCCCAGTGACATGACCACCTGATCCTTTGATCTCACGGGGTTCTCCCTATAAATACGAGAGACAGTCAAATCTGGTTCCATTCACGTACTGACCATGGCGGAGCATATAATACTGGCGTATCTCAGCTTGACCCCCGAGGGTTTCCTGCACGTGTATGCGGATAAGGTCGATATCATGGAGGAGGTGGGAGACATCTGTGATGCGGACCCTACACAACCGTGCCCGGCTCACATTCGTCTGTCCCGAGAGGGCTGGACCAAATTCAAACGGGTGTTGTCTGGTGAACTGGACGGCGACCTCATCCACTTGTGTCACGATGTGTACATCCGACGCGGCCCTTTCTTTGCTCAATTGGCTCTGCTAGATGGGGGTACAGTGCATTTTACCCTTCACCCTCATCTATGGTCTGCATTGGAAGATGCCGTGGTAGATATGGATCAAGTGCTTATCAAGCGGTCATCAGACGAGTTGGACTGGTCATTTACCATGGACACTGTGGAAGCCAACGAAGAAAATCAGAAAGAAACTCCGGCCCAAGATATACCCGTTATAAATAAACGATAGAGCCAGGGTCTATCATCATTTTGTCACCATGAAGCGCTGGGAGAAGGTGTTGGATAACTTATACTACAGTCCCGACAGTCCGGCTGCGTATAGTGCAGTGTCGGCTCTCTATCGAGCGGCCAAACCCCAGGGGATACAACGTGCCCAAGTCCGAGATTGGTTAAGAAAACAAGACACCTATACCTTACATCGAGCTGTCCGTCGTCATTTTCTACGGAACCGGGTCATCGTGGGAGGAATAGATGCCCAGTGGCAAGCGAATTTGGTCGATATGAGCGCCTTTGCCAAACACAACGATGGGAATCGGTATATCTTGACGTGCATCGATATCCTATCCAAGTATGCGTGGGTGGTGCCCATCCGGACGAAAACGGGGGCTAATCTCATAGCGGCGTTCAAAGACGTCTTCAAGACCGGGCGCAAACCTTTGTATTTGCAAACCGACGAAGGCACGGAATTCCTCAACAGACCGTTCCAACAGTTTCTGAAAGCCCAGAAGGTGTTTTTCTTCCATACTTACAACGAGACCAAGGCTTCAGTGGTGGAAAGGTTCAACAGGACATTCAAAGGCCGTATGTATAAATATTTCACCTATAAGAATACAAGACGGTACATCGATGTTCTCCCGAAACTTGTGAGTGGTTACAATCGAGCCTATCATCGGAGTATAGAGAGAGCCCCAATTACCGTGACCCAAAGCAATGAAGCCCAAGTCCGGCGTGTCCTGTACCCCAGGCCATCGCAGCGAACGACGAAGGCGGTGTACAAGGTCGGGGACCCTGTACGGATCAGCAAAGTCAAGGGCAAGTTCGAGAAAAGTTACTTTCCCAACTGGAGCGATGAGCACTTGCTGATTAAACGGCGCCTACCCCGAGAGCGGCGAGTCTGTGAACTGGAAGATCTTCAAGGGGAACCGTTGCTAGGGACGTTTTACGAGACGGAATTACAGCCTGTCGTAAAAACACAGCAAGACTACTACACGGTGGAGCAGATTTTGAAAACGGAACGTCGACGTGGCAAACTGTTTCATTCCGTCAAATGGCAAGACTGGCCCAGTTCCTTCAATTCCTGGGTCACTGCCAACCAGGTGAAACGACTATAAAGCCAGACACCCCTACCGTCATCCTTCATTCCACGTCCGACCACAGTGCTATGGGCAAACAGCAGCTGCCTCTGAACACAGCGTCTCCCAAAACGCGCAAAGCGCAAGTGGGCTTTATGGTGATATTGCTAACCCTGCTGAGTGTGTTGTACGGAGGTGTGTTTTACGACGTAGCCTATGTCAGCACGTTGCTTAACCAACTGAGAACACCAGCCACCAGTGAAACCGGTCTACAGATAGCACCAGTCAACCCCGTATCGAGCCCAGTCACCACCACCACACCCCGTGTACAAGCCACGTCGAGCTCCACACCAAGCTCTACACCTACACCAAGTACACCCACTACGTCTAAAAACCCACCGGATTTCATCCCTCACAGTAAACAGACAACGACCACCGACGTTGTACCCACCACCATCATCATTCCTGACAGTGAACAGACAACGACGACCGACGTTGTACCCACCACTCCAGTTCACTCGTACGAAATTTACAAGAGCGGGTTACCACAACAGCGCATACAGCTCGAACCATGGACCCTCGGTGGCAGCATTCCTTCACTTGCGTCATCGCAGGACCGACGGGTTCCGGCAAAACGCACTTCGTCAGAAAGCTCTTTCAACACGCCGACAGCATGATCACCCCACCCATTGCCCGAGTCGTGTGGTGTTACGGAGAATGGCAGGAAGCGTATGCAGCAATGCCCCACATCACGTTCGTGGAAGGCCTACCCAATCTGGCTGATTTGGAACCCGACACCTTGGTGGTTCTGGATGATCTCATGGCGGAGACGGATGCGCGGGTCACCCAACTCTTTACCAAAGGCAGCAAGCATCGACGGCTCAGCATTGTGCAGAATCTGTTCAGTAAAAACAAAGAACATCGGAACATCAGCTTAAATGCCCACTACCTGGTGGTCTTCAAAAACCCGAGAGATACCACTCAACTGCTGCACCTGGCGAGACAGATGTATCCCGGCCGCACACCGTTTGCGTGGCTCCCCCAGCTGGGGTCTGTGTGTTTGATGATGGAGATAATGAAAAGAATGAATACCACAGCAGGGTTGACTTTGTCTCTGTTCTCTGAGATAGGTAAAAAGAGCAGAGTTGTGAGTTCTAGCATTAGTTGTACATGATGTCTGCGCTCCCACGCTCCGTGTATTGAAGACGGCCCCACTCAAGTTGGTCCGAACCATTGTACGCGGTGCGGACCCTGACCGTGTACGCTGTCTGTGCGAGATCGGGTACAACCTGTTAAAAGGCAACGTACCACTGACTCCGGCTCAGAAGACCAAGTTGGCCAAGCATAAGACAGATCTCCGAACCCTAGTCTAGAAGCGGGTCCCTCAAACACAAAAGAAAAAGGTGTTACAGAAAGATGGCTTCCTCGGGGCCATCTTAGCACCGTTGGCCGCTTTCGCGTTGGGTCCGGTATTGGGTGGACTCTTCGGCCGACAATGAACCACACGAAAAAAATGGTCCTCGTCGAACCTCGGTTGCTTCAAAACCTCCAATCACCCTACCCTGTCCCACCTACGGTGAAGACCATAAACACCCTCGATGGAGAGATGCAACAGATCTCACAGAGACCGGGGTTAAGCGATAGTGAGAAAGTACAACGGTGCAATGAGACGCTTCAACGGTACATGACGTTCATGAACCAATACAAAACCCTCTCTACCCCACCACCACCACCACCACCACCACCACCACCACGTGACACACCGCCGACCTCAGCACCGCTCCAACAGCCGCCATTACCAAGGGTACCACCCACAGCTCCACAGTGGGTGGAAGACGAAGTCCTGAAGAGTGTACCTGCATCGTTCAAGAAACAAGCTGGCCTGGTATTACAACGGACGAAACAGAATCCGAACATGACTTGGAATGATAAAGGCGAACTCCTGGTACAGAATCAGGTGGTCACGGGGACCCACATGACGGATTTAGTGAATGACCTGATGCGTCAACGCAGGTCGCACACGGATCCTCGAGGATGGGAGGCCTTCGCTCAAGGCTTGAAAGACATGCATGTACCACAGGAATTGGTGGGGAACCCCCACCGCTGGGCCTTTATGCAGCGAACCCAGCAATCGCCGAGTGGCCCACTACCTTCTTGGGAATCCGACTGGGAAACGGAGTCACCCCCCAAAACACCACCACCACAACGGGCACCTTCTTTTCAGACCTTTAAAAACCACCGTCGATCAGGACACCCCACATCTCCAGAGCCGTGACACGTAGCAAGTCAACGCGACGAACACGACGCCGGACACAACCGCCCAAGGCCTGGAACACCTATTAAAACCAACAACAGCAGCAGGACAGCTCAGTCGCCATGTTTTACCTCACCCTACCCAGTAACAGTTCGCTGGATGTGTTTCCTGAAAACACCTTGGCCAAGTACGTGACCCAGTTACCGCAACCGTTGCATTTACCTGGGCGCTGGGAATGTGGCCTCGTGGATATCCAATACCCTTACTCGTGGTACAACGTGCCAGCCAATGAAGTGTGGTACGAGGTGATCTGCGAAGGCAAAAACACCCGACTCACCCTTCCCGAAGGCCAATACGATACCTCCAAGGAGTTCATGGGTGGGCTGTCAAGACTGTTGCATTATAAGGCTCTACGGGAGGCCACGAATACTTCAAAACCCATCAAATCCTTTCCCTTCAAGAATCACGTGGACTTCGATTACAGCGCACACAACGACAAGGCACAGATCCTTCTCACCGCCAACGTGAGTGTCGTACTGAGTCCTATCCTACAGCAAATGCTGGGTCTCGCTCACGCGAACTACACGGGCCCATCCGAGGACCATGGCCAGATCCCGATGGATATGAAGTCGGGTATGTACGGACTCTACGTCTATTCGGACGTAGTCGACAACCACATCGTGGGCGATATCAACACACCTCTGTTACGGGTGGTCCCCATTAAAAAGAGGTATGGAGATCAAGTCACCCACAGTTTCAACCACATGCTCTACTTGCCCGTACGACAAACCGACATCAACACGATCACGGTGGATATAAGAGATGACACGGGACGACCGGTGGCATTCGAATGAGGAAAAGTGGTGCTGACACTTCATTTTCGACAAGCACGTGCTCCCCACTTTGCATAATGAAAGTACCTTACGAGTGCGATGCACGCAGCTATATGGACTATTATGCCCAACAGGCCGGGGGCGGCTTTCCGGTCTTTAGCGGTGCACGCATGCAACGAGGACATGGACTGGGGAACATACTCGGCAGCATCGTCAGAACGTTCCTGCCCTTGGTGACGCGTGGGGTGAAAGCAATCGGCAAACAAGCGGTACGCAGTGGACTGCAAGTGGCCGTTGATGTCTTGGGGGGTACGGCACCCAAAGAAGCCTTGAAACGGCGGGCCAAAGAAGCGGGATGCGTCTTGGTGACCAAAGCACAACGCACCGTAGGGAATAAAAGAGCTGCCCCACCGAGACCACGCACCAGTCGACGACCGACCCAGCGACGACGCACATCGAAGACCCAGGATATCTTTTCTTAAAACATGTCCTTGATCCACGCCGAGTCCTGCCCCTCCACCAACAGTGAATTTGATTTGTGGATCGTGCCGGCCACACAGACCAGTGTCGAACAAGGATTATGGGTGGAGCATCTCCCGTTCTCCAGCATCAACGAAACCGGGCCCATCGAGTTCACCATCAGTAATGCGGATACGGCCTATGTGGATTTAGCCCATACATACTTGTATGTGAAAGCCACGGTGGTCAATGGGGAAGGCACCAGAATCATCCAAGCTGCAACGGTGGGCCCGACGAATCTCCGGCTACACTCGATGTTTCAACAGGTGGATATTTTTCTCAGCGACAAACTCATCAGTGACTCGATCAACACGTACCCCTATCGAGCCTACATCGAGACACTGTTGTCGTATGGCCGAGAGGCTAAAAAATCTCAGCTGACAGCCGCTTTATTCTACCAGGACACACCCGAGCACATGGACACGGTGGACAATGTGGGATATAACAAACGGAAGGCTTTCACTGCGAACAGTGCCTCGGTGGATCTCATGGGTCGACTGCACGCAGGCATGTTCATGCAAGACCGGTACCTCTTGAACAAGATCCCCATCAAAATCCGACTGATACGGGCGCCTCCGACCTTCGCGGCCACTAACGTGGAGGAGCATGCAGCTGACTATAAGATTGTCATCCAAGAGGCAGTCCTGTATGTCCGAAAAGTGAAACCGAATCCAGCCATTCAATTGGGACACATGAAAGCCTTGGAAACAAAACCAGCCCAGTACCCTGTCCGACGTGTACAAACCAAAGTGTTCTCTGTGCCTGCTGGAAATATGGGCGCCAACAAAGAAAACCTGTTCCTGGGGAACTACCCAAGCGATTGATCCTGGCCTGTGTGGAAAATACCAGTTTCAGCGGAGCCTACCCAGAGAATCCGTTTGACTTTAAACATTTCGGCATCAATTTTGTGGCCCTGCATGTGGATGGACAACAGGTCCCAGCCACGGCCTTAACACCGAACTTTGGGCGCAGGAATTTCATTCGAGCCTATCAGAGCCTGTTTACAGCCACCGGTCAAATCAACCAGGACGAAGGGAATTTCATCAGTCGGGAGGACTACGCGAACGGATACACGTTGTTCTGTTTCGATCTGACCCCTACCTTAGAGAACGATCATCAGCTGGCCCTGGCCAAGCAAGGCAATTTACCGTTGGAAATCCACTTTGCACGAGCCCTCGCGACCACTGTCAATGTGATCTGCTACGCCGAGTTTGACAACATCATTCAAGTGGACAAGGCGCGCAACGTCCTGTGTGACTTCTCCACCTAACATGGATACAGACCAGATAACCACCGTGCTGGAGAATGATCCAGGGACACGTATGGTCTTTCAAGGGGTGTTCGCCCGAGATGTGTTCCCATTAGACTGTATGTATCCTGCTGCTTACGTCCTGAATACAAACCCGATGGATCGGCCCGGTGAACATTGGGTGGCCGTGTACTTGACAGAACAGCAGGGCGAATACTTTGATCCGTACGGCCTGCCACCCCTCCATCCCGATTTAACAGACTTCATGGATCAAGGTACAGAGACGTGGTGTTGGAATACTAAAACGTTGCAAAGCCTGGACAGTATGGTGTGCGGACAATATTGCTTGTTTTACCTGTACCATCGATGTCGGGGAAGGACCTTATCTACCATCGTCCTCATGTTTGACGAGTACCCCAAGGCCGAGGACTGCGATGTACTCGTATATGACTGGGCCGCCCATCATTCAATGTACAAGTCCCGTTCTGGGCTTGAATTCTTTCAATGTACACACGCCGGCTGTTCTGGGCTTCAGTTCTTTCAATGTGCAAGCCCCCTGTTCTGGGCTTCAATTCTTTCAATGTACAAGCCTCCTGTTCTGGGCTTTAGTTTTCACGTGGTTGTTCTCACGTTGTTGTTGTCACTGGCCGGGGTGCGGGCCGGGAAAGTTGGAGGTAGTGTTTGAGCATTCACCCAAACCGGAAGTGACGTCATTTTTACATCCGGGTGAATTCACCCAAACCGGAAGTGACGTCACACACACTTGCGCAACCCCAGTACATGACAAACACAGACAAGTCTGGACATGTCCAAAAGTCACGCCTCATTCACCCAAACCGGAAGTGACGTCATATGCAAATTTCTGAGGTCAAAGGTCAATAGGGCTCGCCTAGACCCCAAAAACGTCTATGTCCATACACTTGGGCTACCGCGCATGCGCAGAATGACCCTATGTCAACCCCACATCCACGCCATCAGAGACTCCCTCACATAGGCTTCACATGGATACCTCACACGACCTATTCGAACCGTGAATAGCCCATCTGTAACCCAAACACACCCACACACCCCCCAAAATGCTTGCTTTCTATACTACGGTCAGGCTGCTCAAGTGCTCCTGCATGAGACCTTCAAAATAACGTCTATGTCCATACACTTGGGCTACCGCGCATGCGCAGAATGACCCTATGTCAACCCCACATCCACGCCATCAGAGACTCCCTCACATAGGCTTCACATGGATACCTCACACGACCTATTCGAACCGTGAATAGCCCATCTCTAACCCAAACACACCCACACACCCCCCAAAATGCTTGCTTTCTATACTACGGCCAGGCTGCTCAAGTGCTCCTGCATGAGACCTTCAAAATAAGACCTCACTCGACCCCATCGGACCACCAGGGACTCACCTAGGCTCCAACATGTCCACCCCGTATGGATTTATACATACATTGGGCTTATATCCCAGTATATGAGCCTACCCAGACCTCGGTGACTTTTTTCAAAAATTTCACCGTTTCGTGCCGGGACACTTCCTATCGTGTTCTAAATGACGAGACTAAGAAAACAAATCCAAACAACCCTACCGCAAATGCATAGAAGTAGGTTTCCCAGTGGGACAAACATCGGTCCTATACCCCAGTATGGGCCTATATGGGTCTACATGGGTCTCGGTGACTTTTTTAAAAAAATCACCGATTCGTGCCGGGACACTTCCTATCGTGTTCTAAGTGACGAGACTAAGAAAACAAATCCAAACAACCCTACCGCAAATGTATAGAAGTAGGTTTCCCAGTGGGACAAACATCGGTCCTATACCCCCAGTATGGAACTATATAGGTCTATATGGGTCTCGGTGATTTTTCCCCAAAATTTCACCGTTTCGCTCCGGGACACTTCCTATCGTGTTCTAAATGACGAGGCTAAGAAAACGAGACTCCACAACCTATACCGCAAATGTGGAGAAGTAGGTTTCCCAGGATGGTCCTATACCCCCATACCCCATATAGGCATTTTCCCGTAATTTAGGATAAAGTCCGTGTTCCGTATTTTTTCGGGAAAAATTTTACATGCACCCACCCTGGAACTAGTGGGAGATAACTCTATTGATAGGCAAGCCCCGCTAAGCCCGGCGACCTACATATCCCCCATACCTCATATAGGCATTTTCCCGAATTTTTCGATAAAGCCCGTGTTCGGGTTTTTTTTCAGGAAAAATGTTACATGTACCCACCCATGACTGCATGCTCCTTCACGTAGGCTTCACTTTGATACCTCATGCAACTCCATCGGCCCATTAGGGGCTCCCCTAGCTCCCAAAACGTCTATTTTCATACCCTTTGGCCACCGCGCATGGGCAGAATGCCGATATTTCAACCCCACACCCAGCCCATCAGGTGCCCCTTCACGAATGCTTCACTTGGATACCTTACTCGACCCCATCGGACCATTAGTGGCTCCCCTAGCTCCAAAACGTCTATTTTCATACCCTTTGGCCACCGCGCATGCGCAGAATGCCGATATTTCAACCCCACACCCAGCCCGTCAGATGCCCTTTCACGAATGCTTCACTTTGATACCTCACTCGACCCCATCGGTCCACTAGGGGCTCCCCTAGGTCACAAAACGTCTATTTAGGTATTCCCCGTATACATTAACATTGGAAGTCAACCCATTGGACTACTTTCTGTCCGCGGAAGCTTTCTCCCGCGACCGCATCACCATCAGACATGACCGCATCACCGCGGAAGAATTCGAGGTCAAAGGTTGCCGGAACTATAGCCTAGATAGGTCAGTACATGCCATGATCTGTCCGAGTTGTCTCCGTTGCATCCAAAGTGTACAGATGGCGCCACCATCGGAAGTTGTGACGTCATTTTTACATCCGGGTGAAATGTGAGTCGAAAGTGGTAGACCCTACTACTCAGCTGATTGATATCCTGTTGACAACAGCCAGCTTCACATATCCTAATGGAGAATGACAAAACATGGTTGGATGAGAGACAAATAAATATCCGAAACAATGGATCAGAACATATAACATCTCTTCACACATGGTTCAGAACACCCCGAGAAAGTGAGTGTGCACATGAACATCTATTCACACATGGATCAGAACACCCAGAGAAAGTGGGTGTGTATATGAACATCTCTTCACACATGGGTCAGAACACCCCGAAAAAGTGGGTGTGTATATGAACATCTCTTCACACATGGGTCAGGACACCCCGAGAATGTGGGTGTGTATATGAACATCTCTTCACACATGGGTCAGAACACTCCGAGAAAGTGGGTGTGTATATGAACATCTCTCCACACATGGGTAAGAATACCCCGAGAAAGTGGGTGTGTATATGAACATCTCTTCACACATGGGTCAGAACACCCAGAGAAAGTGAGTGTGTATATAAACATCTCTTCACACATGGGTCAGAACACCCCGAGAAAGTGGGTGTGTATATGAACATCTCTTCACAGATGGGTCAGAACACCCCGAGAAAGTGGGTGTCTATATGACCATCTCTTCACACATGGGTCAGAACACCCCGAGAAAGTGCGTGTGTATATGAACATCTCTTCACACGTGGGTCAGAACACCCAGAGAAAGTGGGCGTGTATATGAACATCTCTTCACACATGGGTCAGAACACCCCGAGAAAGTGGGTGTGTATATGAACATCTCTTCACACATGGATCATTCAAGGGACGGCTTGCGACAGATGTTCCCACTGGCTACCACCGTTGAGATACGGAATGCAGACAGCGGCTGACATCCTGAAATGAACATGCACCGTATTAAATATCTCTTTAAGTGAAATTCATGTTCCGACACCTGAATTGAGAAATAGTAAGAATATGCTATCAGGCCCGATTGTTGAGGTAGATGTTTTCGACGCATAATCCGATTCGCCTGACGACCATGCCGGGATCGTGCCAGTCCAAGTATATTGCTAAAATACAATGGCACTTGACAAGAACCGTCAGCAAGAAAGGAGAGAAAAACAAGACATGTGTGAATCGAAATTAAAAAACGATGACACAACGTGTGCAGCACGGACAAGAGTAACGAAGAAGAAGAGGAGTGTAAATCTAAAATAATATATTAGATTTTACGCCGTGGAAAATACCGGCATCACTATATCTACAAGAGTATGAGAGTATATATCGTGAATAATTAACTACATTCATGATTAGGCTTGGCCCCTGATGAGAGATATGCTTGGGATATACATAAGATATACTCCCGAAATTATCCGAAACAACTGCTCTGGGGTACACGTTAGTACATATAGTGATGTTATAATAACTCCTATTCTCAGGCAAGTGTAGGGTCAGAACATCCCGAGAAAGTGGGTGTGTATGCGAACATCTCTTCACACAGTGTCCAGAAGCAGACGCAGTGCTCATTGGGATGTATCTGTTCGATGTCCTGACTAAACCCGAACAATCCGCGCACAACGGCTGATGACAGTGACTCGGATACTGAATAATAGCTAGGATATTTGAAGTACTGATGTATCCCTATGGAGAAAACATTTGGCTGTGATGCCAAGAAAATATTTACTGTAAAATTCAAAAGACCTGATTTAAGGACAAATTTATCACACTCAAATTTATCACACTCAAGATTCTCGAGAAAATTCGGTGCATTGAGAGTACACTTCGCTGTGGTATCATAAAAATGTACAGCACACTGACCAAACAGACTTAGCTGAAGACAAAATTATATGCGTTTCAACATTTCGGACAAAATTGTTCGAAAGAAATGTGCGTCAGTGATTAACAGTAAATATTCTGAATTTGGTGAGGGAATCTGATTTAGGGGGGTAAGGTAATTTTTTTGTCTAATTGCTCAGGCATTAGATAGGTTATATGAATGGAAAATACTTCATTGTGAAACCTGATAATTGGGGTAAATATTAATATCTGTTTTATGTATCTGAGTATAACAGTCGTGACTGGTTCACCAATAATGTTCCAATTCAAATAATGAAAAATGTTATTTTTGGTCGGTTTTCGATATGTTATTGGTGCATACACGAAGACCCTTGACGGACCTTGTGCCATTCGGTATTGGGATATTACCTGTGGTAAATATGCATAATTCGGTGCATTGTTTGTGGATTTTCAGTTGAAAAATATTAGAGTTAAAAATATTTTCTAAATTTGAGTATTTTCTGTTGCGATTTGTACGCTTATTGCCATAAAAATCCAATGCACACACCTAGGAACTAACAACCGGTCAGAACAAGTGTACATAGCTGTCCTTGACATATTAAAACAGGTTGTAGAAATTCAGGGGAAAAGGGTTACGGGAACGTCATTTCACCACCCTGGCCATCTGACTAATATTGCTGTTAGGGCTTTTATGCATTCTAAGACTGGACTTTGAACTTTTCAACACTTATATAATTTGTCAGCCGATATCATGAGCACTGTGACTGAAATGTTCATCCCCTAGCTTCAGTCTAACTAAAGCTAACCCTCGGTTAACAGAACCCCTCCAATTTGAGGATTTTAACTTGAAGTTCATATGCACTATATTTCATGGCCATACTTCTTAGTTATACCAGTTCTTGTCTGAGAAAAGCCTGGGTTTTCAGCATTTTTGCCAGAGTAATCCTTTTGCAATTCAATGTTTTCGGCGCCACTTAGTGTATGAAGTTTAAATATAGACTTTTGGCATGAAGGATTGGGGAGGGGGCATTTTTTTCTGACAACTGCATTGTGGGATATGTGAAGTTCCACCTGCATATATGAGCTGACAGATGCAGATGAAATAGTGTAGAGAAACATAGAATATATCATTCCAGGGTCTTTATCTGAAGATATGGAGATGTTTATTGAGATTAGATGATACAAGGAAATGTTGCATTTTTGCACAATTGGGTTATCGTCTAACCATATGGCTGCATATTGGCATCTTTGCAACTGGTGGACCAAGGGTGCTAATATTTGCGCATTTGTGTGCCACCATATCCCCAAATGCACCATAGAAATATGAATAATATCGGGTGACTTTTGTCTGTTTTTAGGTTGAACGCCACTACTAAGATGAAATATCGCAGAAAACAGGGCGTCCGCTGATTGGAAGTTATTCACCGCAGGAAGGAATAGTTGGTAGCATGTATATTGAAATTCTTTCTTGATTATTTGAGAAAGAAAATATACAAAAAAGCTGGAGCAGTGTCTGCAGACAGCAACATTGTGACAGATTTTCGTCGGGTACACCCTTCTGCCGGGTGACTGTCTATCATGGCGGCTGGTTCGAAATGGAACCGCTCATCATCCGTTCAAATTGCTGATAAATTTGGCAGAACAAATCAGTCTTTCCAGCATGGTAGGTCATTTGTTGCACCGAAATATTGGGAATAGGTTTTTCTGGAGATGTGCCGGCCAAATTTACTACATAATTAGTAAGTATTTTTAATGTTATCGTCTAACCTGAAGGCAGATTTCAACATTTCTTTTTCTTGTTGAAAACGGCTGTCGGTGCATTCTTGAGCACTTGCAATCTTCTTATTAACCGTTTTCAGTTGTAGACAAAGAATTCAAGAGGCCTGAATGGGGCCGGAAGTAGAAATCGTGTTCGTTAATGGGCTGTCGGATCTTGTCGCATTATTCAAATGGCATGACATTGCGAAATGGTCCCCCTACCAAACTTTCTGCGCTATATCCGGCACGACAAAAAAATGGAGAGCTAAAACTCTTTGACTTTTTAGTTTATCATGTTGGGGTCATTTTGAGCCTATTTGCCTAACCCCTCGAGCAGGGTAAATTCAAGATGGCGGCCACTTGGTGTACCAAAAAAGTGATGTTTTTGTCATATTTCTTCAAAATTTCTGCTTTTGCGCAGTGAAAAGTGGACAAAAACTATTTTATTTCACATCATATTAATATTTACTAATTTATCATGCAGTTTTTGCGTAGAAATTGTATAAATAAAAAATCGGAAAATCAGACCGAAAAATCGACCAAAAATGCCGTCACTGTGACGTCAACAACGCGGCCATCTTGGATTTTTTTACATTTCACTAAGAGCTTGTAAGGGTGATGCTAGTGTCTACATGGGTTCAGCGCACAAAAGCAAGGTGTAAAGAAAAAGCTAATTGAGGAAGAAGTCATTCAGGCCCCAGACTGGGGATGAGTCCTCTAAAAGCCCAAAAAAGCCCAGGCCAGATAGGGTTAAAGAATATCCGCGCCCATAAGACCTATTCCATATTTCATATAACAGTATTAGCACCGAATTCAAAAGGACAATCATAGTATACATAAACGATGGCTAGTTTCCTCCTGCAAGAGAGAAGCGGTCAACAATTTTCAATGGTGCCGACAAGACATCATGATGTTCCAAAAATATTAAATCCGTATCCCTGATCGGTATTCTTAATCCATGATAATCGTTGTAAAGTCGTCATCGAGAGAATGATGTATCTCAGTCACGCTTTGATTGTGACTGTTCATATGAACACCAAGAGGATCTTGAAGTACATGGGTTCATACGGCCCCTAGCCCCGGGTTAAGCGGAATTAGACACAAGTTACGAAACGTAACGCCATAGATCTTGCACGCTATGCTCGTATTTTGTTATCAGCATGCGATATGTATCGTCAAATTTCAGAAACTTTGAGTGGAGGCGCTTGTTGGAATAGACCTCTTTTATAAGTTTTTGCAACAATGTTTTGTGACGTTGAATAAAATCGTCACATTTAACACAGGATCTAGCAAATGCTACTAGACGAGATATGTATACGCCATATGCAGGCCCCACTGGAATATTACTCTCCAGAAAAGAATAGTTTACGATGTCGAAATTGTAATCATCTCTTTTGTCATAAAGTCGACGAGAGACAATGCCCGTTTCATTTTTATAGAGATATAGATCTAAATATGACGTGCCTGTAGAACTATCTGTAGTTCCCTTCAAATTCAGTGAAGGTGAATATATATCCTTCACTGCGTCATTTATATAGCGATTATCCACAGCGATACGATCGTCTATATAGCGTTTGGTGAATGAGAAGCGACGGGCTTTGAATGGGTCGGTTTTGAAAGCGCCTGCATATAGTCATATTCATAGGAGAACAGATATAGGTCAGCCGACAGAGGTGCACAATTAGTACCCATTGGAACACCTATATGCTGCTGATATAATGTGTTGCCAAATTTCACATATATATTTTTAATGAAAAATTCATGCAACTCTATAAACAAAGAAGCATCCCATGAATGATATCTCTTGCATTTATTAGAGCTAAAGAATGCTTTATGGCTTCCGACATTAATATATCTGTGATCAGTTTTCCCGAACACAGATACTATTAATGATCTTAGACGGTCAATAAGATCCTGATGAGGGATTGTAGTATACAGAGTCGAGAAATTCCATGTGGATACATGTCTGTACGGTATGTGAGCTTTAGCATCAAATTCTTGCGTAAGACATATTGAGTTGTTCAATATCCACATACATTCAACGCCAGAGTATTTAGAAATAGTGGCGCAATACCTTTCCCAAAATGCTTTTACCTCTTGATGAGCCCTCGTCAATAGGGTTGAAAGAAACTTGGTGGTGCAGCTTCTAGAACCAGCTATGAATCTGGCTTTGTATTGTGATTTATGCATTTTGAGAGTCCAGTATACTTTAGGTATGTCGTTATGAATGCCGTTTGAGAGTAAGTAGACGTATTTAATGATGATATGTCTACACTCAATTCTTTAAACAGCACCTGGTAATAGTAATATTTACATATGAATATTATATTATTTGGAGCTTTGTCTGCTGAGACTATAACGAATTTACTCTGGAGATTTGCTAGAACTTCTTGCGAATTGAGGTTTTTCAGTACTTGTTTTGCTTGGGGAAGGGTACTTCTGTCAATATGGCGGATTGTTTCAACAACCTTGCTCTTGGTGAGGTCCAGCCAATCAGCGAGTACTATAGGTTCAACTTTTTCTCGCTTAGACCAATATATAAAGTACTGTTCCAATGCAGACAGGACTATTTTCTGGTCGGCCTCCAGATTTAATCTTCTCGGCTCTTTATATTTAGGTCCCTGCTTCAGGAGTAACTTTAAGTAACCAGTCACCACATGTTTACATTGTGTACAGATAAAGTTCGACGATTCACAATCACAACTGTAGCCTCCTGACGTGTATAAGTTTCAGTCAAACTCCTTGACAGCATTAGAGTAATTGAATATTTTGATGGCTATAGATTTAGTATACTTATATGAAATTCAAGGAGTTCAGTGAACTTGAAATTGTTTGGTACAGCGTTGCGTACCTATGGATCATTCAGGATTCGAGGTAAATTAATAATGTTCAGTCGTATATCTAAGTAGTGGAGTTTCAAGAAAAGCCGATTCTGAGATGATTCGATTATGTTCACTGGACGATACAACCGAAAATACGATATATCTTTACATACTTTAGTGATTTTGGGTGGTATTATAGACTTCAACATTTTGTTGTTGTTGTTGAAAACTGCTGTTGGTGCAATCTCGGGCACTTGCAATCTTCTTATTAATTGTTAAAAGTTGTGAACAAAGAATTCCAGAGGGCAAAATGGGGCCGGAAGTGGAAACCTTGTTCGTTAATGAGCCGTCGGAGCTCGCCGCATTGTTCGAATGGCATGGCATTGCTGTTAGGGCTTTTATACGTTCTTAGACTGGACTTTGAGCTTTTCAACACTTATCAAATTAGTCAGCCGATATTACGAGCATTGTGGCTGAAGTGGTCATCACCTAGATTCCAGCCTAACTAAAGCTTTCCGTCGGTTAACTTGACATTTTAACTTGACATTCATATACACCATATTTCTTGGCCATAATTCTTAGTTATACCAGTTCTTGTGTGAGAATAGCCTGGTTTGTCAGTATTTTTGCCAGAGAAATCCTTTGCAATTCACTGTTTTCGTCACCACTTATTGTATGAAGTTTTAATATAGGCTTTTGGCATGAAGGATTGGGGGAGGGGTGCATTTTTTCTGACAACTGCATTGTGGGATATGTGAAGATCCACCTGCATATATGAGCCGACAGATACATGATGAAATAGTGTAGAGAACCATAGAATATATCATTCCATGGTCTTTATCTGGAGATATGGAGGTGTTTATTGAGATTAGATGATCTTTGCAACTGCTGGACTAAGGGTGCTAATAATTGCACATTTGTGTGTCACCATATCCCCCAACTTCACCATACAAATATGAATAATATCGGGTGACTTTTGTCTGTTTTTAGGTTAGACGCCACTACTAAGTGTGTATAGAAGATGAAATACCGCAGAAAACAGGGCGTCCGCTGATTGGATGTTATTCACCCCAGGATGGAATGGCTGGTATCATATATATTGAAATTCTTTTTTGATTATTTGACAAAGAAAAATATACAAAAAGGCTGGAGCAGGGTCTGCAGACAGCAACATTGTGACAGCTTTTTGTCCGGTACCACCTTCTGCCGGGTGATTGTTTATCATGACGGCTGCATGGTTCGAAATGGAGCCGATCATCATCCGTTCAAATTGCCGATAAATTTGACAGAACGAATCAGTCTTTCCAGCAAGGTAGGTCATCTGTTGCACCGAAATGTTGGGAATAGGTTTTTCTGGAGATGTGCCGGCCAAATTTGTTACATGATTAGTATGGAATTTTAATGTTATCGTCTAACCTGAAGTTAGATTTTAGCATTTTTGTTGTTGTTAAAAACCGCTGTCGGGGCATTCTTTGGCACTTGCAATCTTCTTATTAACTGTCTTCAGTTGCAAACAAAGAATTTCAGAGGCCTGACTGGGGCAGGAAGTGGAAATCTTGTTATTTAATGAGCTGTCGAAGCTCGCCGCATTGTTCGAATGGCAAATTGCATTTAGGGCTTTTATACATTCATAGACTGGACTTTGAGTTTTTCAACACTTATCTAGTTAGTCAGCCGATATCATGAGCATTGTGGCTGAAATGTTCATCACCAAGATTCCAGTCTAACTGAAGCTTTCCGTCGGTTAACTGAACCCCTCCAATTTGAGGATTTTATCTCAAAGTTCATGCCCTATATTTCATGGCCATAGTTCATAGTTCAACCAGTTTTTATATGAGAATAGCCTGGTTTGTCAGCATTTTTGTCAGTATTCATTCTGCAATTCAATGTTTTCGGCACCACTTAGTGTATGAAGTTTAATATATAGGCTTTTTGGGATGAAGAATTTGAGGGGGAAGGGGTGCATTTTTGCAGACAACTGCACTGTGGGATATGTGAAGATCCACCTGCATATATGAGCTGACAGATACGTGATGCAATAGTGTAGGGAGCCATAGAATATATCATTCCAGGGTCTTTATCTGAAGATATGGCGGTGTTTAGTGAGATTAGATGATACAAGGAAATGTGGAATTTTTGCACAATTGGAGGTATGGCTGCATTCTGGCATCTCTGCAACTGCTGGACCAAGGGTGCTAATTATTGCACATTTGCATTTGCCACCATATCCCCAACTTCACCATAGAAATATGAATAATATCGGGTGACTTTTTCCAGTTTGTGGGTTAGACGTAACTATCAAGTGTGTATTGTTACGTCTAAACGATAATAGAAAAACGCAACAGAAAAATTTTGTGATGTCAATGATTAACAATCAAATATTTATTTACAATACTAAAATCATATACAAATTAAGTAAGGTCAACTTAACAAACAAACATGAAAAATAGTCTTACTGTTTAATGCTATGCCGGTGTATCTCTCACAGTCCGTACTCACGTGCAAATCTCTATGCAGTCCGTGCCGACGCGCAGAAATCGCGTTCCTGTATTTTTATAGTCCACATCGCGCAGCCGTTAGCTGTTCCAGTAAAGGGTCAAATCTCCGACAGTTCAATCACGTAGATAACACAGCGGTCAAAACACAGGAGTAATCCAACAGGAATATACAATCCAGCAGTCAGTAATCTCAGGCAAAGGTACTATCCAGTAGCACAATCTAATGTACCAAAATAGAAGCCGTTTGAATTCCCTCCTCGACCACTGAACGTCGTGATATTTATACTCTATGTGGCATTGCAGTACATTCTACCGGTACAGCTTTGACGTATGATCTAACCCAGATACGATCACAACAGCTTCTAGAAAGCTCGAAATGATTAACCCACACAGCAGTATGTATACAAGCGTATAGATGTGTAGATGGTGCTGTGACCCAATTACCCGCGTCATACGGGTCTCTTCGTATATCGTCCATTTGCAATTTACTTATGATAAATCGGTCATGACTTCGAGAGAATTCTATGATTATAATCACAGAACTGAACGTAAACAAGTTTAAATCAGCTCTATTATTATAGAACTATCTTCAGTGTCTAATTTTATACTGCAATACCATGACACTTCAAACTTGAAACTTTCTTGACAATTCAAAACATTATTGCAAAACAAAATCTATATTACAACAGCAAAAATGTTGACAAACATATGTAACACCAAGCTCCATCTCAACAATCTTTGGTTTTTGTTTTTCATCTTACTTATGAAAACAAGTGGATTGTGATCACTGAATACAGTAATTGGCAACGACGAAGAAGTAACATAAACATCAAAATGTTGTAAAGCCAATATCATTGCCAAACTTTCTTTCTCAAATGTAGAATAATTTCTCTGATGTTTGTCAAATTTACGTGAAAAATAACATATTGGGTGATCTACACCATCTATACTTTCTTGTAACAAAACGGCACCAGCAGCAACATCACTAGCATCTACAACCAGTTTAATAGGTGAATCAAAATCTGGCGCTAAAAGAACGGGCGCGCTCTTGAGTATGGCTTCCAGGTTTTCAAAAGCTGATTCACATTCATCGATCCAAAGAAAAGTTACCCTCTTTCTTAAGAGTCGGGTTAAAGGTTAAGTAATTTCTGAAAAATTTGGACAAAATTTCCTGTAGTAACCAGCCATACCCAAGAAACGCATCAGTTGTCACTTACATGTTGGTCTTGGAAATAGCGAGATAGCAATGACCTTAGCATCTACAGGTTTTACCTGACCCTGACCTACAACATGCCCCAGGAATGTCACACGTGCATGTCCAAATTCACTTTTTTGGCGTCACTCAGCCGATTGAAAAGTGCGCGAATTCTCTGTAGATGATCTTCCCATGTATCGCTGTAGACAATGACGTCATCAGTGTAAGTCTCACATCCTTCCAAACCAGAAGTAACACGGTTGATGAACCGCTGGAATCTGGCTGGAGAATTTTTCAGTCCAAATGGCATAATTTGTACTGGAACAGATCCTCCGCAGTGGAGAATGCTGATATCTCCTCCGCACGATCTGTCAGTGGAACCTGCCAAAATCCTTTCAGAAGATCAAACTTTAACACGAACTTGGCGCTTCCCACTTTATCAATGCAATCGTCAATGCGTGGAATAGGGAATGTGTCCGTTTTGATCAATGTGTTCACCTATCTGTAATCAGTACACATCCTGTAACTACCATCTGGCTTTGAAAGGAGGATACAAGGTGAACTCAAGTTACTATTACTTGGTTCAATGAAGTCATTGTCCAATAAATACTGAACCTCTTTTTTCAGGTAGTTTTGTTTAACGGGATTCAAACGATATGGGTGCTGCTTCACTGGACTAGAATCTCCGACATTGACGTCATGTCAAATTGTATCAGTCCGAGTGGGGATATCGGGAAACAAGTGTTCATATTGACTGAGCAGGGTTCGAAGTTCTTCGAATGGACGACGGCTGGATTATGAATGACGGACTAGACGCTTGTAATTCCTGACGCGTTGGTTCAAGATGACACAACTTGGAATCCAAATTAAGTAGAATGTCAGAGTTCTGTAATTTCGCCGCTGTCATGGGCTCTTCACAAGTTTCATTAGTATCAGGGTCAGAACTAACTACACTTACAGGATGGACAGTACTGTTAGTGCTATCTCTGTCTATGTATAACTTTAACATATTTACATGGCATAACTGTTTGTTTTTACGCCTGTCAGGAGTCTGAACTACATAATTAAGGTCACTTAGTTTCTTTTCAATGACATAAGGACCATAATATCTAGCCTTAAGTGGATTACCAGGAATAGGCAAAAAAGCCAGAACCTTCTCACCAGGTTTGAAACTTCGTTTAAGGACATGTTTATCATAGGTTATTTTCATACCTTTTTGAGCTGACTTTAAATTTGACATGGCCAAATCACGTGCTTTGGTCAACCTGATGCGAAAGTCCGACACATATTGTAAGAGACTACATGAGTCAAGATCACTGTCTAGGAACTTTTCCTTTAGCAGTTTAAGTGGTCCTCTAACTGTATGACCAAAGGCTAATTCGAATGGACTGAAGCCCAAAGACTCTTGAACAGACTCTCTGACAGCAAACAATAACAAATGTGTGCCTTCATCCCAGTGTTTCTCAGTGTCAAAACAATAAGTTCTAATCATATTCTTTAATGTCTGGTGGAATCTTTCTAATGCGCCTTGGCTTTCTGGGTGGTATGCAGATGATTTGTACTGCTTTGTTCCCAATTCATGCATGACTTGTTGAAAAATTCCTGACATGAAATTAGATCCCTGATCAGACTGAACAGACTGGAGTAGGCCGACAAGTGCGAAAAACTTAACTAAGGCCTTAAGAATAGTTTTTGCCTTAATATTCCGTGAAGGAATGGCATCAGGGAACCTGGTTGAAGCACACATGATTGTTAACATGTATTGATTGCCTGACTTTGTTTTTGGTAATGGATTAACACAATCTATAATCACCCTACTAAAGGTCTCCCCAAATGCAGGGATTGGTTGTAGGGGGGCCTTTGGTATGGTTTGGATTGGTTTTCCTAACATTTGACATGTGTGGCATGACCTACAAAATTCCGCAACATCTTTCTTTAGATTTGGCCAATAGAAATGATTTAGAATTTTGTAATATGTTTTGTTAACACCTAAATGGCATGAAAGAGGTGTTTCATGGGCTAATCTGAGGATATCTGAAGGATATGACTTTGGTACCACAATCTGATACTCAACTGTCCACTCATCATCAGGTGACACATCTGGCGATCGCCATTTGTGCATAAGAACACTATTCTTACAAAAATAACACACAGGCTCTTGAGTTACATCACACTCATCTACTGCCCTGTCAAACAACTTGGAAATGTCCTTGTCACTATGCTGTTCATTAACCAGCTGTGATTTTGAAATTTTGTCATTAGAACATTCCAATTTGCTATCAAAATGTGGCTTATCAGCCTCATCATTTAAAGACACAAAGGTGTCGGCATCTTTAAGAGACTTTACAGACCCCTCAGCCAATTTACTCATGGCTCTAATAAATGCATAAGCTGGATACAAACTTTAAATTTCGTCTTCAACTGGATCATAAATCTGATCCAACAAGGTTTGTCAATTACAATCGGGTTAACTCCGACCTTATCTCCCGCAAGATCATTGCCAACTACCTTCAATACCCAACGTAACAGGTCCAGAAATCAAATCGGAAGACAGATGAACGTTATGGAGCGGAACGGGTGTATTATTACCCTTTAATCAGGACATTACTCCCTGCAGATGAAGAATCAGGGAACGGCAAAATGTCGGCCAACAAAAGAGACTGGGATACAAGTAGTAGTAGTAACCATTTACAGACCATATTGACCTACTTTTTTGTTCCCTCCGGTCGCGGAGTGTGGAGGAACTTGGAGGTCACGGGAGGGTCACAGAGGTCAAGTGCAGTATAGTTCCGGCAGAAAGACCAAAAAGCTACCTCCAGCATAGGAGAGTTCCAAATTTGCATATCACGTGATCCAGGTCAAAAATGTATTCATCCGCGGTGATGCGGTCATGTCTGGCGGTGATTCGGTCGCGGGAAAAACCTTCCGCGGAGAAAAAGTAGTCCCTAGATAAAATGGTCCGATTGGGTCGAGTGAGGTATCAAAGTGAAGCTTATGTGAAGGGGCATCTAATGGGCTGGGTGTGGGATTGAAATAGCGTTATTCTGCGCATGCGCGGTGTCCCAAGGGTATGGAAATAGCCGTGTTGGAGCTAGGGGAGCCACAAATGGTCCAATGGGATCGAGTGAGGTATCAAAGTGAAGCTTAGGTGAAGGGGCATCTAATGGGCTGGGTGTGGGATTAAAATATCGGCATTCTGCGCATGCGCGGTGGCCCAAGGGTATGGAAATAGCCGTGTTGGAGCTAGGGGAGCCCCTAATGGTCGAATGGGGTCGAGTGAGGTATCAAAGTGAAGCATTCGTGAAGGGGTATTTGATGGCTGGGTGGGTGCATGTAAATGTTTTCCTGAAAAAAAAAAAACGGAACACGGACTTTATCGAAAAACCTGGGAAAATACCTATATGGGGTATGGAGGGTATATAGGTCGCCGGGCTTAACGGGGCTCGCCTGTCAATAGAGTTATCTCCCCCTAGAGTTCCAGGGTGGGTGTATGTAAAATTTTTCCTGAAAAAATACGGACTACGGACTTTATCCTAAATTACGGGAAAATGCCTATATGGGGTATGGGGGGTATAGGACCATCCTGGGAAACGTACTTCTATACATTTGCGGTAGGGTTGTGGGGTCTCGTTTTACTCGTCTCGTCATTTAGAACATGATAAGAAGTGTCCCCGTGCGAATCGGTGAAATTTTTGAAAAAAGTCACCGAGCCCCATATAGTCCCATACTGGGGTATAGGATCAATGTTTGTCCCCCTGGGAAACGTACTTCTATACATTTGCGGTAGGGTTGTGGGGTCTCGTTTTACTCGTCTCGTCATTTAGAACATGATAGGAAGTGTCCCCGTGCGAATCGGTGAAATTTTTGAAAAAGTACGATATAGCCCCATATAGTTCCATACTGGGGCATAGGATCAATGTTTGTCCCTTGTGGGGTCTCGTTTGTGAAGCTTGTGTGGGGTAGAGTCAGAATGGTGTGTTTTTGAATGAAAGTCGCGTCAATCTGCGCATGCGCAGTTGGTTGTAGTAAGTAAAGTGGCCATTTTGGGGCAGTACATGAAGGTATTTGGTGTCGAGATGGGCTATTCACGGTTCGAATGCGTCCTGGAAGGTGTCATCTTGTAGTTCTCGGGGTGTACATTCCGATTTAAGGGATGTCCGCGTCATCTGTGATGTCATCGGTGACGTCATCGGTACGAGTAGTAGCGAAAGTGACCATTTTCGGGCAGTACATGAAGGTATTTGGGGTCGAGATGGGCTATTCACGGTTCGAATGCGTCCTGGAAGGTGTCATCTTGTAGTTCTCGGGGTGTACATTCCGATTTAAGGGATGTCCGCGTCATCTGTGACGTCATCAGTGACGTCATCAGTACGAGTAGTAGCGAAAGGGAGCATTTTGGGTGCTATGTAGGGGTGTGTAGGAGTGTGTTCCACGGTTCGAATGGGTCGTGTGAGGTGTCAAAGTGAAGCTTGTGTGGGGTAGAGTCAGAATGGTATGTTTTTGAATGCAAGTCGCGTTAATCTGCGCATGCGCAGTTGGTTGTAGTAAGTAACGTGGCCATTTTGGGGCAGTACATGAAGGTATTTGGGGTCGAGATGGGCTATTCACGGTTCGAATGCGTCGTGTGAGGTGTCATCTTGTAGCTCTCGGGGTGTAGACCCGATTTGAGGGCTGTTCACGTCACCTGTGACGTCATCGGTGACGTCATCAGTACGAGTAGTAAGTAAAGTGGGTATTTTGGGGCAGTGAAAGGAAGGTATTTGGTGTAGAGATGCTCCATCCTTGGTCCGAATGCGTCGTGTGGGGTGTCATTTTGTAGCTCTCGGCGTGCAGACCTCGATTTGAGGGCTGTCCACAGCATCTGTGACGTCATTGGTGACGTCATCAGTAGGAGTAGTAGCGAAAGTGTGCATTTTGGGGCACTGAAGGAAGGTATTTGGGGTAGAGATGCTTCATCCTCAGTCCGAATGCGTCGTGTGGGGTGTCATCTTGTAGTTTGAGGACTGTTCACGTCACCTGTGACGTCATCGGTGACGTCATCAGTACGAGTAGTAAGTAAAGTGGGTATTTTGGGGCAGTGAAAGGAAGGTATTTGGTGTAGAGATGCTCCATCCTTGGTCCGAATGCGTCGTGTGGGGTGTCATTTTGTAGCTCTCGGCGTGCAAACCTCGATTTCAGGGCTGTCGGCAGCATCTGTGACGTCATTGGTGACGTCATCAGTAGGCGTAGTAGCGAAAGTGGGCATTTTGGGGCAGTGAAGGATGGTATTTGGTGTAGAGATGGACCATCCTTGGTCCGAATGCGTCGTGTGAGGTGTCATCTTGTAGCAACGATCACCAACGCCATTCTTAATGCTTCAACGCCCAGGTGAAATAGCTCAGAAGCTCTGATATTCCATGGAATTGTCACTAATTCTTCGAAATGCAGTGACGCCCGTCGACGCCCGTCGTTACACCTTAACACTCTAACATAACACCATGATATAGACCGGACAGAGAACAACAACAGCAACAACAACAATGATCACACATAAGAGAACAACAACAACAAGAAGTTTTTTTTTCATATAGTTTATTCTCCCCAATGTTACATCATACCCACGTTGGGGGGAGCCGCGTTGGGTATATTTACAATTCAAGAATATTCTTGTCCAATCAGAGGCCACCATTTGCATCTGTCATATTCGTTCCTGTCCGTTAGATGTATTCTCGGCTACTCTTGTCCAATCAGAAGTCGCCATTTCAGAAAGTTCCATCTTCGGCCATGTTCGCTCTGAACCGTTTGTTCTAATCGTCATCGGACAGGCCAGGATACCGTTGAGGAAACATATCCTCAGATAGTTGTTTGCGCATTCTGAGTATCTATCAGTGCATGGGTGAATACTTTCATCCGATGGGGGTGGTGGGTCAGTTTAACCACGAAGAACGTAACATTGGTGACCCTCTCCACTATCCACTTGGTGTTGGGACGCTGTTCATAGGCCCATTCTAAGGGATCCACAGTGTCCAGTTGGGCCAGCATCGTCTCTAGCGACGCCCGATTGGTGATTGTGAAAGGATGGTCGTACACTGGGTTGATGGCACTGGAATAGAAATAGCACAATTCACGCGTCATCTTATGGCATAAGATGTACCCAAATGCTACATTTAATGTGAAGGACGTAGGTTGGTCATTGAAGATGGCTTCCACGTAGCTGCGTAGACGGGCGAGGTCGGTCAGTCGGAAATTATAAGTCCAATATAGGGCGATGACGGTGGAAGCAGTGTCTGATCATGGACCAATGGCGTCGATACATCTCACTCACTGGATGATCTTCGGGTAAGAGATCGCTGGGAACATCCACCGCATCTTCCAGAAAATGTTCGTTGTTGTCAGGCGTATGACTGGAAACAGTGATGCTAGGGACCGGCTGGATATCTAGGCTCTTCTGAGCTGTGGGTATAGGCGGGCTCTCCGTGATCGCATCACCAGTGGCATTCTCCTCCCCGGGTTCATCTTCAGTGGATCTGTCCCTCCTGGGTACCTCTTTAGTGGAAAGTTGTCCCTCATGCCGTGGTGATGCACCATGAATCAAACGCTCATGCCGTTTTAACTGACTGGGTCGTTTGAAGAGTTGACCACATTCTTCGCATGGACGCCTGGATGGCCCATGAATTGAACGTTCATGGCGCTGTAAATGATCTGGGCGCTGAAACGACAGTGTAGGCCTACATATCGTACAGCTATACCGGGCGGTTCCATCGTGCTTGGCAGCCTCATGGCGGCGCAAGTCGTGCCGGCGAGTGAATGATTTCGAGCACGTAGTACAAGTGAACATCTTGGTGGTTGACAGAGTGTCTGATGAAACGGCCAGGCTGTTTCCTTTTTATAGCAAGCTAGCTGTTGATCTATTTTTAGCACAATCAGTTCTAAACTAGGGGAAAACCCCTATCACCTCTAGCCAAAAGGGCTAATATCGGTCCCCGGGCTTACTGGGATCTGCCTATCAAGTCAATGGGGTGATGTGAATAACAACAAGTTCAGCAATGTTCATACAGTTTATTATCCC